>JAOPJW010004291.1:3280168-3290973 GCA_027122535.1 Octopus maya
CGCCTGACTGGCCCTCGTGTCGGTGGCACGTAAAAGCACCCACTACACTCTCGCAGTGGTTGGTGTTAGGAAGGGTATCCAGCTGTAGAAACTCTGCCAGATCAGATTGGAGCCTGGTGGCGCCTCCTGGTCCACCAGTCCTCAGTCAATTGTCCAACCTATGCTAGCATGGAAAGCAGACGTTAAACGACAACGATGATGATGATAATATATATATCCATCCATCCATCACCCATTGTTTTAAATCCAGGTTTTGTCCCTGTTAATGGTGGGGTGGGGGGGATCTACCTCAATGCCATAGTAACCACTCTCACACCATCTCCTCATCTTGCTCGGTTTTGAGCATCCTTCTTTTTCAAACCAACCCTCCCCATCTCCTCCACCTTTTCCTCAGTGTACCTCGCTTTCACAGTCCATTTACCTCAACTACAATCACCCTCCTCAAAGCATGCTCTTCATCCATCCTCAACACATGCCCATACTACTTCACTCCATTCACCCTTGCCAGCTGTTCTACCAATTTCTCCAACCCCAGCATCCCCATCAGGTCCTCAGTCCTCTTATCAAACAGCTTCACTCCACACATTTCTCTCACCATTGCTCTCTAGTTCCTTCTCAAAATTACCATTTCTCTCCCTCTCAGACACCATGTCTCACTCCCATACAGCACTGCAGCTCTCACACAACTCCTGTAGACCCTTCCTTTTATCTTCAATGAGAACCTTCTCCCATATAACAACACTCCACATTCCCTGAACTTCATCCAGCCTAGGTCTCGCTCTTGCTGTCACAGCTGCTTCGCACTCACGACTTAAATCCACCCTATCTCTCAAATAACAAAACACTCTCACCATTTCCACCTTATCACATAGCATTTTCCACTGACTTCACCAGCCTTCCACAAACAAACTCTCTTGCCAGTCTTGGGGGTCACCTTCCTTCATTTTTGTATATCTACCATGAATCCATTATCCACATTTCATACACAACACCACATTTGCCATTACCCTCCTCCCACATACACCACATGGATCCACCTTACTCACTAACACTTCTCCTTCCACCCCATTCACCATCACCTTTGTCTTCCCGAGGTTTACCTTCAAACCTTTGCTTTCAAACACCTCCTTCCATTTCCGAAGCTTCTCCCTCAATCCCTCCATTGTCTCACTCATCAGAACAAGGTCATTTGCATACAATATCTCCATTATCAGTCCCTCTCTTGCACTCTCCATCACCACATCAACCACTATTGCAAACAAGAATGGTGACAATACAGATCCCTGATGCATGCCAACTTTGACTGCAAACTCCTCTGACAGCTCTGATCCAATTCTAACTCTTGTCTTTATCCCCTCATACAAACTCATTACTGTCCTCACTATTACCTCTAGTACAACTCTCTTTCTCAATGCCCGCTCAATGACCTTCTTTGGAACCTTATCAAATGTTTTCTCCAGATCAACGAAGCACATGTACGACTCCTTCTCCCTATATCAGTATTCCTCTTGCAGTTTCCTTATAATGAGGTGCAGGCTAGATAGAGGTGGTCATAGATGGAGTTGATATGGAAAGAGTTAATCAATAAGTGCTTAGAGCAAGAGCTAAGCTCAACTTAATTTCTACTCCTTTGTTTGAGAGTAGCATGTATTTGATTATTAGTGAGAATGCTTTCTCTTCAAATATCCCCATAAAGCCCTTAACCCTTTAGCTCCCAGATTACTCTGTCAAATGCAAAGGGTAAAGACCTTCCCAGTCATGAATGACCATGAGATTGCACCTAGAACATTCCCCTCTGAGGCACAAATCCAGGCACAGTTGTTTTTATGGAAGACCAGCAACCACCCGTGCATACCCACCTCCCCTCTCTATGTCATTGATGTCATCCAAGGGAAAAGCAAAGGGACCAATACAGCTTGGCATCGGAAACATCGCAGCTCATTTCTACAGCTGAGGGAATTGGTGCAATGTGAAATAAAGTGTTTTGCTCAAGAACACAGCACACAGCCTGGTCTGGGAATCAAACTCACTACCTCATGATTGTGAAGCCGATGCTCAGTTTTTTATTCACAATGTTTTGATTGAATCAGGCACTGATTAAGATTTTGATGATATTATTGTTTATTTTCAGAATGACATTGTAGGTTAGGTGTGATAGGTCAGATCTGGCCAGTTTGAACACAAGAAAATTGCCTGCATACCCAAGTAAAAACCTTAGCCCATTATTACTCAGATTATTCTGTCAAATGTAATGCAGATTTTATTCACATTGTTTTGATTGGATCATGCACTATTTTTGCAACTTCAAGATTTCAATGATATGATTGTTTATTTTCAGAATTAAATTTTAGGGTAGATATGAGAGGTCAGATCTGGCTAGTTTGGTAGAATATTTGGCCTGGATATGATTGGTTTAAATGCTAAAAGGTGAAGGCAAAAGACATCACAACTTTCCATTTCTTCTTCCCTTAAAAAATATCCTGTACTGAATTAAATATACAAAGCAATTATTAATCGCAGAAATAAGTGTATTGGCTGACAGATAGAGAGCAGAATCATTAGAGCATTGGATGTAACATTTCGAAATATTTGGTAATTGGTTGTGTCTGTTTGCATTCTGAGTTCAAATCCTATTTAGATCCAAACAGCATTTCCTCTATCTATAAAAATTACTTGTGGGGATTCACTCTAATTGATTATATCTTAAAAGGTGATGCCACAGCATGGCCACAAACTCATTACCTTACACCCACACACCAGACCACTCACTATTACTGCAAGTGTATATGAAAATATTCTTGCAGTTTTGTATGAGAAGACATCCTATGTATGTGTGTGCATCAGCTATATATGTATACACGGATACATATGTATACACGGATATCTTGAGTCATGTTGTGTCTGTGTTGGTGGATGATTGATGCGCTTGTGTTGATGTATTTGTTATGGATGTTTCTGCTTGCGTATGATTGATATGTCGGTGGGAATTAAATAGCAATGTCGGTGGTATCGTGTTTCATTAGTAAATCTGTCAAACAACAGTGCAAGTTTAGATTACAGTGCAAGCAGCCAGGAAGATCTTGGAAAGAAGGAAGCTAAACTTCTTATTGCATTGACTGCAATAAGAGTAGAAGTAAATTTATCTACATATACATACATGCAGATAATGTGCACACGCATATATAAATGTGCATGCACACACATACACACACACAAATGATGATGATGACATGCATCCACACACGTGCACGCACGCACACACATACATGTGTGTATATATATATATATATATATATATCATCTTTTAACACCCACCTTCCATGCTGGCGTAGGTTGGAAAGTATTACAGGATCTGACAGGTCCAAGAATTGCATTGTGCTCCATTCTCTGCTTTAGCTTAATTTCTATGGCTAAATGTCCTTCCTAATGGCAATTATTTTACAAAGTGACTGGGGGTGCTTTTCATAGTACCAACGCTAGTGAGGTTGCCACACAACTCACAAAACTAAGATCCCTGCTCTTCTTTCCTTTCCCCTTTTCCTTTTTCTTTCTTCTACAGACATATTCTATATTCCATTCTCAGAAAGAAATTCTATAAGTATCTTTAATCTCCATTATTTGCATTCATAATTTGGCTGATAACCCTGTGAATTCATAGGTAAAACTCCAGTGTAGCAAGAGATTGATTCAACCAAAATATAAATAATGTGTGTGTGTGTGTGTGTGTGTGTGTGTGTGTGTATCTCTCTATATATATTTACTGTATATCATCATTTAACATGTTTCCCAGGTTCCATTTGTCTGTTTTGGCATGGTTTCTGTGGTTGGATGCCCTTCCTAACCCCAACCACTTTACAGAGTGTGCTGGATGCTTCTGGCATGGCACTGACACAAATGCTTCAACATGGCACCAGCACAGGTGCTTTTATGTGGCACCAGCTCAGGGTCTTTTACATGGCACCAGCACAGGTGCTTTTATGTGGCACCAGCTCAGGGTCTTTTACATGGCACCAGCTCAGGGTCTTTTACATGGCACCTGCATGGGTGCTTTTCCATGACACTGGCACAAGTGTTTTTTACATGACACCAATACTCACAAGCCCTCAAGAGAAGGGCCTTTTGGCTGAGAGCAGGATGTAGAGGACATAACTGTATGTATGGATGGCCACAGTTTTAATTAGCTTGATGTGTCTTCTCAGGCACAGCAAACTGCCAGAAGTCTTGGTCCCTTGTCATGTCATCTGTGAGGCCCAGTGTTTGAAGATCCTTTCTCACAACTTCATCCCACATCTTTCTGAGTCTTTCCCTTCCAGAGGTTTGTTCCATAATTAGGGATCAGTAGTTCCTTATACAGCTGTCCTTATCCATACACATTACATAACCATACCAGCAAAGTCTTCTCCCTTGCACACTACAACTGATGCCTTTTCTGCCCAATCTTTCTCTGAAATCATTTACACTCTGACATTGTGTGTATGTGTGTGTGTATGTGTGTGTGTGTGTGTACGTGTGTGTGTGTGTGTTACATTACTATTCTACTACTCTTCACCCCACTTCAGTAGTGTTACTCATCACCTTCCTTTCTCTAACTTCCCCTTCTCATGTATCATTGGTAGAATCCATGATGTTTCTAATCATGGTACAGTCTCCCAGTACTCAAGTGCATATATTTTTTCATGTGAGTAGGATCACAAAAATTCTTCTTTTACAGTTTTTGTAAGTACCCATGGATGGAAAGAATTTCTTAGGAGAATTCTTTTCTCCACCATGCATAGCCTGCACCTCTTGCTGTTATCAAAGTAAAGTATGCACCTCTCTAATACTCTTCACTTGATCAATGCTGCTTTCTTTCAACATAGGCATATGTTTACCCAGTTAGGGCTGTGACATTCCACTTGTGGATATTAAGGGAGGGCCTGTGCTTGTTAAATCTAGTCTTGAAGGACTTCTGTCAGTCTCACATATGTATGTGTGTGTGTGTGTGTGTGTGTGTGTGTGGCATATATATGTGTGGATATAGCACGTGTGTGTGTGGGTGTGTGTATGTATATGTGTGTATATATGTATATATGGATGTGTGTGCATATATGTATATATAGATGTGTCTCTGTTTATATTTGTATCTTCCTCTTGTCTTGACTTTTGTGTAATGATTGTACAGTCATTATTCAGTCAAACATTGTCAGTTGTTTGCATTCCTCTACAAAAACATGTCTAACCTTGGAGTTATTCATTGTTTGACTAAGAGAAATACTGTCAGAAACCAGTAGAGCTTGAGCCATAGAAAAAAATATCGGCCTTGACAAGTTTCATCTGACCCATGCAAGTATGGAAAAGTGGGTGTTATATTAATGATGATGACATGATCAGTATTTGAATGCATCAGGTCATTAAGAATGAAATGTCCGATTTTCTTATGCACCAAGTTTGACAGTCATTAACTCTAATGTTTTATCCTGACAATTCTTTGTTTTATGACATTGAAAAGTTACATCATCACTTTCCGAAATGTAATTCATGGTATCTGATTATATTATGAATTTTCTCTTGTAAATCAATTTTTGTGAATTTCATGGATAAATAAAAAATTCATGTTGTTTATGAATATGATTTTCATCATGGAACCACTGCATCCCAGCCAGACAGCTTGAAACATCAATGAGGTGCTCGAGGAAGATGTGGCAAAGGAGCACACTGTACATCAATGGTTTGAGAAGTTCTGGTCTGGAAAATCAGCCCCATGGTAGACTTGAGGCCAAGGTTGATAATGATATGCTGGAAACTATAGTGGAAGCGGATACATCGCAAACTGCGCTTGAGTTAGAAAGGTTTGATGTTTTGATTCCAACTGTACTGGGCCATCTGAAATAAATCAGCATGGTTAAGAAGCTGAACAAGTGGGCACCACACAAACTGAACGATCATCAAATGATACGTCTTAAAACTTGCTGTTCTTTGTTGTCTCGGCATAAAAGCGAACCATTTTTGCATTGCATTGTTATGTGTGATAAAAAATGGATTTTCAACAACAGCAAGCATTCTGCACAATGGCTGGATAGAGATGAAGTGCCAAAAAAACAATATTCACCAAAAAATGCTAATGGTGTCTGTTTGGTGGTCCAGCACTGTTGCCATCCACTGCAGCTTTATGAGAACTGGTAAGTCAATTAAAGCAGATGTATACATCAACCAATTGGATGAAATGATGAATGAACTTGCAATGAAACAACTGAGATTGGTCAATAGAGACAGGCCAATTCTCTTGCATGACAATGCTTGACCACATGTTACGCAAAGAATGCTACTCAAGTTACAAGAACTGAACTTGGAAGTACTCTGTCATCCACCATATTCACGAAGGCCTTGCACCAACTGATTATCATGTTTTCCAGGCATTTGACAACTTTTTGCAAAGGAAAACTTCTGAAGAAGATGCAAAACAGTCTTTCGTAATTTCATCACCTCTTGCTCTCCAAAATTCTTTGCTGCTGGCAACCAATAATAAGCTACCAATATAATGGCAAAATTGTGTTGATAATTTAGGTGCATACTTTGATTAACTGCATTGGTTTTTGTTGAGATAGAGTAAAATAAACTTTCAGTTCAAAATCAGGCAGTGAGCTGGCAGAATCGTTAGCACACTGGGCAAAATGCTTAGTTGCATTTCATCTGTCTTTGCATTCTGAGTTCAAGTTCTACCAATATCAACTTTGCCTTTCATCCTTTTGGGTCAATAAAGTAAGTTAAATACTGGGTTTAATGTAATTGACTTCCTCCAAAATTGCTGGCCTTGTGCCAAAATTTGATATCATTATTTCCATTCTGTTTAATTTTTTCAAGAACCCATACTTCACATTACAGGTCAAATAAACATGAACTACATACTTAAAAAATCTTGCTTGAAAATAGCAAAAATTAAACATCAAAATACAAATTAGAATTGCTTCTAACAACAAAATACAAATTAAAACTGAACCTCAGCTTTGCCTCCTTGCAAGTGAGACTTTCATATTTCTGTGGCTGGTTAAATAGTACCACTAATATACTGGTGGTATCATTTTAATCAATTGTTCCCTTGATATATTTGAAACAATAAAAACAAATTTATTTTTTTTAAATTTCAAATTTAGGTTTTGATAACATTTTAAATTGATATGATGGAATTGAGGGGTGGAATATGTTAGGTGGGAGGGGGAGTTTACATAAATTAGTGTGGGTTTAGTGAAGTTTATGTTAAAATTCTATTAACAGCAATAAAATCAAAACCAATATATCTGAATAAATATTATCATTCTTGTGTAGGCTATTCCCTGTTGTTGCTCTGTGTGTGTAAGAGAGAGAGAGTGAGTAAAGTGTGTGGCTAGCAGAGCATGTGCGTGGGATAAAGAATATTTTGAAGACACAGCCCAGTCTATTTCCATTGTATTCTACACCAACTTGGACAATACGATGATATTGATTTTTGTTAATATTTTTTCCCCTTCTTTCCATGCTATTGATCTGTCCTTTGAGACAGCAACAACTACTACAATAACTACTACTACTACTACTACTACTACTGATCAGGGGCAGATTGACTTGCAGCTAATGACCTCTCATTCATTTAATTAGCCATTTCATGATTTATCTTTTAAATTGTTTCTTTTTTTATATTGGTTTGTGTTTTGAGGTTTGTATCTGGTCAAGTTTTGAAGGTGTTAACACTTCTGCTCTTAAAAGGCATCAGAACAAACCTCATTTCTGTGGTTTTTCACAGGAGTTTCTCACAAGAGTATCAGGTCAATTACCAGAGTGAAATACTGTGATGTGACAAGGAAAGGCAGCTTGGTTCAATGCAGCCTCTTCATCCTACTTCTTCAGTCCTTTGGATGCTTTTTTATAAGATTTATTCTGCTGGCAGCATTCAAACCAGACACCCCTATCTTCCCAATTCCATTTCTATCCTTGTTTTACCTTCTGACATTGATCAACACCTGTCCAATTTGTGCAATGGCCACATTAATTTCACTTGTCTGAAATGGGAGCCTTCAAAAATCAAGGTTACTGACTCTTCCTTATCTCATTGACTAACTTATATCTCTATAAGAAACCTGTTGCATGCATTAATGTCTCCTTGATAGCTGCAACAAGTGTTAGCATCATACGAACGGTGTTATTCATTTCCAATCTGCAAGAAAATATGTCTGGCCATGAGAAATATTACTTTTCTTGGAAACATGTGAAGATTGGCAACAGGACAAACATCTGATTGTGGAAAATTTGCTTCAACAGACTCTGTCCAACCCATGCAAGCATGGTTAAGTGGACATTAACAAAAGAAGTTCTCAGCATGGAAGAAGCCACTAAATCTAACATTTGTTAACTTGGATAAGGCTTTTGACAGGGTCCTGTTGTTTGGTGGCCATTGAAAAAATTAGGCCCAAATAAATGAATAGTGAGATTCATACAAACCATGTACAGAGACTCCTTTAACAAGAAGTCAGTATGCAAGTAGGTGTCCATTAGAGCTCTGTTATCAACTCCTTTTTGTTTATGATATTCGTCCAGCAGCTGTCTGTGAGAATTTACGCATGCCACAGAGCGAAACTAAATTGAAACATCCAACAATCAATCAAATAAGTTTAAAGGAAATCAAGCAAAAACAAAAAGTTTTAATTAGCAGGAAAAAAAAAAAAAGACCAGATTCTATTGTTCTCTGTTCTTTATATTTTGTTATTTGATGCTTCATTTATCATTTACATCATAGTACCAAGTCAGAAGAGTAGGGAGTCTGTCAAACAAATGGTGTGTTGTTCTGAACCAGGGATACTTGGATTACAAGGTGTGTTTAAAAAGCATCTGGCTTTACTTTTTTGCTGACACTCTCCACATACACAAATCCTCCATTAAAATGGAATGCACTGATCCTGTGCTTATTCCCACTACTATAGCTTTGGGCAAACCAAAGCCTTGTGAGTGGATTTGATAGAAACTAAAAGAACCCTGTTGTATATATATATCATGGACTCTCCCTTGATTAGACAACATATGAGGGTTCTGCAATTTCATGCTGAACATCTTACACAGATGATTTGTTTATAGTGATCAAATGTTTGTGTTCACATAAGCTCACTCCCTCCATTAAATTGACATTATTTGTACAGATGCACAACGTGTCTCATGTCAGTTGATGAAATTATCATAGAGCAATGTGAAATGAAGTGTTTTGCTCAAGAACACAATGCAATGCCCAGTCTGGGAATTGAAACCACAATCTTGCAATCATAAGTGCAACACCCTAACCACTAAGTCATGTACTTTCATATATATTTATGTGTGTATGTCACTGAGTGTCCCTCACCACCACTTGACAACCAGTTTTGATTTGTCTGTGTCTCCATAGCTTAGCAGTTCAGCAGGAGGAACTGATAGAATAAGTGCCAGGCTTAAAAATAAAATAAGTACTGGATCAATTCATTTGGCTAAAAATACTCCAAAGCAGTATCCAGTATGGCTGCAGTCTAATGACTGAAACAAGTAAAAGGTAAGTAGGTTAATAGGTGCAGACTTGGCTGTACAGTTTATCAAAGTGATCAATAGAAAAAGTAACAAATTTACATGTAAATGAGTACTGGGGGTCAATTTGTTGAACTAAAACCATTTGTCAGTGGCCCAGGATGGCTGCAGCCCAATGACTGCAGTAGTGATGATAAGCAGGAAGAGGAAAAGAAAGAAAGAATGATTGGAAGAATTGTGATAGGACTGTTAGAGAAATGATCTTTGCTGTAGAATATTACTTCTTCTGTCCACTTTAGTTTTGAATTACAAGTGAGAGGAGTCTTTATGTGGTCATACACCTTGCTAGAAATAATAACCCTCAAATCACACTCGACTGGCTGGGCACGCTGGAAAGTGTAATGCTACACACACACGCATGCACGCACGTGCACGGATGGTCATAATCGGAATGACTTCAATTCATGTCTGCTTGATCCAAGCTGGATTGTAGCTCAATAACAACTGCCTTCTCTACCACCACTACCACCAGCAACAACAGCTCTGTTTCTTTTCTACACCACTTTTGTTTCTTCTCTGCCATGATGCAACTTGTTTCTTATCCATCCATCTTAATATTCTCACCACCATCTGTTCTCACCCTTAATATCCCACCATTATTACCACTGTCAGCATGACCACATGGAGTGCCACTACTATTTCTACCTTAATGCCATCACTTACCACAATCACCACCTCTGTTTCTTTTCTGGCATTTCCACCACCACCACCACCACCACCATCATTGTCACCAAAATATTTGTTATTTCAGGTAATAGAGAATGTGTGATGGTATTTACTTTGCGCTTTTGTATTTCTTCTCCTCTTCAACAACAGAAACTCAGCACTTCTAAGTACAATGATGAAGAAAAAAAGAAAAAGAGAAAGAAAAAAAAAACCTCAACTCGCAACGTGACAATAAATAGATTTATTAAGGTGTTGTAATCCAGTATGTGTTTGTTTTTTGTTGTTTATTGTTCCATCTGATCATTGAATATTCCAAGGTTTTTTGTTGATTTCTATTTTTGTTTGCTCATTGTTTGTTCTTCCATATCGATGGAGTAGGTCTTTGTTCTGTTTTTGTTTCATGGATTTGCTAATGTACTTTTTTGTACTCTCCTCATTCTCCGTTGTTGCAAGTCACACCCTTGATGTGATATAAATATAACATCATCATCATCATCATAATCTTAAAGTCTACTTTCCCATGTTGGTATGGATTGGATGAAGTTTATTGTGGCAGATTTTCTATGGCTGGATGCACTTTGAAT
>JAOPJW010004291.1:3729062-3739489 GCA_027122535.1 Octopus maya
ATATACGTGTGTGTATAGTGCATACACACCCACATATCTACACATACATATGTGTGGTGTAAAGACATCATGGTCAATGGTAGTGTTTATATATCCGGACCTAATGACTAAGAATAGTTTCTTTCTTGAATTTTTAAACCTATCCTTTTGTGGACAATTGTATGTATCGCCTACGGAAAACCGTTGTCAAATGACTCAATAACTTCTGGCATAGACAAAACGGCAGACATTTGTACTTGATGCTATTTTATTTTCTCGATACCCGGAAGTTGACCTTCAACTGGATTTGTACTCAGAACGTAATGAACCGGAAGAAACACCGACGACATAACTATTCTGCAAATCCATAGCCCTAAATAGCTGTTTCAAAAGAAGATCCGAGACCTGAAATATGGAAGGAAGTCGATTAAGTTATCTTTTGTACTTAATTGGTACTTTATTTTTATCGACTCCGAAGAAATGAATAGTTAAATTGACTTCAACGGGATTTGAACTCAGAACATTCAAAAAACCGTTCGGCCCGATGCTCTAATGATTCTGCTATAATGGAATAGAGTCCTGGTGATCTCCTAACCCCCACCAAAAAAATCATTATGTAACAAGGCTGTGGGGTCCTTGTGAAATGTTCTGAGTTCAAATCCCGCCGAGTTCAACTTTACCTTTCATCCTTCCAGTGTCGATTAAAACAGTTCCAGTACCAGTAAAATACTGAGATCAATTCAATCGAATGCAAACCAGCAGCTAGAGTCTCTCGTTCCTTTCAAGAAACTCCCGCGACGACACTTGTTTCCAACCCATATCGTGTCTTTCTCTTTCGTTTGACAATATTTGTTGTGTGTGTGTGTGTGTGTGTGTGTGTGTGTGTGTGTGTGTGTGTGTGTGTGTGTGTGCGCGCGCGTGTCGAAGTTCCCCACGTTTTTCCTTGAGAAGTGAAGAACATATCTCTTTGGACAGCTCAGCGTAGAAACTGAGCACATTGCAAACGCCTCCGGTAATTTTTATGTTACGTTCACGATTATAGTTGTTTTCAGCAAAAAGTTGCAAACCTTCCTCTATAAGTGCCAACTTCTTAGCAATCTTTTTGACCTACAATGCAAGTGGAGTTTGTGGAATTTCCATATTCTCATCTGTGCTCTCAGCTTGCTTTCGATCTTACAGCATCCTTCCTCGTAGATAAACTTACACTATTGGACACTATCAATTCAATCACATCATCCTCTATGACATCTTCAAAACCTACGTAATTTACTTGTCACAATATCTTTCCGAATTTGATGTAGACTTTCTGCTCGTGGATATCTTGTAAGCCCATGAATACAGTCTGGCCATATATTTCCCCAAGCACCACTCAGAAGTTGAGGGTTTCACTTCATCGTATGACTCAGCTATGTCATCCACCTAATAACTTTGTTACCCTGACGTCTCTAATAACTATAGCTTTATCCTCCTCATAAGCTGTATAAATGTTTTTCTCAGATAATGTCTTGATTCATTGGCTAGAGTGAAGGAATATTCATGGAGATACATTATATTCTCACATTTTCAGAAATCTCATTTAAGTTCATTGGTTGACTTTGTGCATTTGTCTAACAGAAACAATACATTGTTGGAAATCTTATATCTAGCATTGCACTTTCTACAGGAGGACAAAATTTGTCTTTAAATCACTTTTGAACAAGGATACTGGTAGTCCATGCCGTCTTATTTGAACGCCAAATAAGTAAATCAAACTTTGCGTAAACTTTCAAAGTGATACACAAGTAGTGCTCTAATTTCACATCACCAGCGGTATTTCCTCTGAGAAGACTTTTGGCAGCTATAAATCCTGTTGATTATCCTTCTCGAGAAATTAAAGTTCTCCCACGAAAGAGCAGTTTTATCAACATTGTATATATGTTCTGTCATGTATCCCCCTTTAGAAATCATCTCCTTTCATTAAAGCTACCCGGTATAATTAGCAGCAGCCTTTGTATCAGCATTGGTAGCTTCACGGTTTTTATGTTGCACAAATTGAAGCGCTTCTTGAACCTTCCAAATGAACCTTTATTAAAAAAAAACGGTTTTTCCTTAGAAGTTGCACCGTCTTTCTAAAAACCGTCGCATAAACTTTTGACTTCTTTTTTTAATTACCATTATGCTTATCGGCACATTACGTCGTGTTTGATCCTCGATTCACACATTCAAGAGCCATCCCATTTGAAGCATCGCATTAGATTTATGAAACAAAAAGGTCCGAGCAGTTAACGGAGTAATTCCTTAAGCATTTGACTTAATTTCTTTCTCAAAAGTTACATTACCAGTTTCAAATTTTGGCACAGGTCCAGAAATTTTGGCGAAGGGGTTAAGTCGATTACATTAACTCTAGTGCTCAGCTGATACTTATTTTATCGACCCCGAAAACTTTACAGATGGCAGATTCGTTAGCACGCTGGCGCCGGGCAAAATGTCTAGCAACATTTCGTCCGTCTTTACGGTCTGAGTTCAAATTCCGCCACGGTCAACTTTACCTTTCATCTTTTCGGAGTCGATAAAATAAGTACCTGTTTAGTATTGGAGTCGATATAATCGACTTACTTCCTCTCCCGAAATTGCTGGCCTTGTACCAAAATTTGAAACCATTGTTATTATGGTTGTTGTTGTTCTTGTTGAAGTGGCGAGCTGGCGAAGTCGCTAGCACGTCGAGCAAAATCCTTAACGACATTTCTGCCGCGGTTGACTTTGCCTATCATCTTTTCGGGATCGATAAAATAATAACCAGTTGAATACCGGGATCGATGTGATTGACTAGCCCCCTCCCCACGAAATTTCAGGTCCTGTGCTTATAATAGAAAGGATTATCATTGTTGTTGATGTTAAGGTGGTGAGCTGGCAGAATCGTTAGCATGCCGGACAAAATGCATAATAGCACTTCTGGCTCTTTAGTTTCTGACTTCAAATTCTGACATGATCGACTTTGCCTTTCAACCTTTCTGGGGCCGATAAAATAAGTGCCTGTCAACTAATAGGATCGATATAATCGACTAGCCCTTCCACCAAAATTTCAAGCCTTGTGCCTATAGTAAAAGAATTATTGTTGTTGTTATTATTAAGGTAGCAGGCTGGCAGAATCGCTCCCGGCTCTTTACATTTCTGAGTCCAAATTCCACCAAGGTTGGTTTTGTCTTTTCACCCTTTCAGGGTCGATACAATACAGGACCAGTCAGGTAATGGGATCGATATAACTGACTTCCCCCTCTTCTCAGGATTGTAGACCATGTGTCAAAATTAGAAAGAATTATTTTTGTCATTGTTGTAACATTGTATCTACATGAGAAATCTTTGCTATTTTTTCAAGTTCTACATTCTGAGTTAGAATCTTTGCTGTGCTCGATAAAATATCTATTAGTTTATATCATCTGTTTCGATCCAGTCGACGATATTTATATCTTTTCTTTTCTGTCTTCCTCCAGATAACAATGACGAATGACAAAAATCCAACGCGTGTTGATTTGTCGTCGAGAAACTACGAAGGAAATTCTCTGGCCATGCGTGAAGAAGGCTATGGGAAAGTAACACAGCTGATGCTACGCGACAAAAGCAAAGAAGACCGCGACGACAGAGAAAAAGTAGAATGTGGATTTGCTTTTTTCCGTCCACATTTCCTGCAACGATTCAACAATTTGGCATCTTTCACCTTCTTTTGTTCCCTAGCATCTCTATTCTCGCACGCACTCACTGTCTACATCTCATCACAAATTCCAGATTTAGAGAAGCAGTTTCATCTGAGCAGTTTTCAAAGCGGTTTCATAATTAGTTGTAACGAGATAGGGTTTCTGATTACCATTCTTTTAGCCAGTCATTTCGCCCAAAAGACCCACATACCACGGTTTTTGACATTATGTTCGGTTATATTCGGCCTGACCACCATTGGTATGTTCTCTACCTTCGTTGTTCGACCCGAAACGTTGTGGGATAGCATCGATAGTTCATCAAATTCTGAAAACCATTTTCTGTATGAAGAATTGGATTTCCTCTGCACGGATGTCAAACTGAATAAGAGTGCAGAACTTGGAAGATGCGTTCAAAAAGAGAAGATAAATTACGGTAAAACTCACTTGGCCTACTCTATTTTTATCATCCTCATGATTATTCAGGGAATGGCGAAAGCGCCGTGGTCATCGTTAGTTCCTTTGTATATTGACAACAATGTTTCAGACCAGAGCAAAACCGGATTCTATATGGGTGAGTATATAATACTGTAAACTAATATAATAAGATAGATCCCTGAGATAAATACTCAGAGATTCCATTTTCATGAAAACTACAGTGAAGTCAATGTTAACATATTTAATATAATCAACAAAAAAAATTAATTAGAAATGTGGTGAAGAAAAGACATTACTTCAGTAACTAATATTATTTTAATAATTTCGGCAAGTACAAGCGTCTCTGAGTAATTATCCTCAGTATTTTATTGTTAAATATACCTATACAAATACGGCAAAATCTATGCTTCAGCGAAGCAGTTTAATAATACCAAAACGTGTCCGGAATTATTTCCCATGTTTGTTGAAATGATTAAAGTATTAGTTATTGAGCTAATCTTGTATTTTCTTCACCACATAATTATTTTTAATTGAGTTTTTAGATGTCCCACTACGTTAAATATGCTAATAGTTGGATAGCATATCTAAAGTGGCGAGCTAGCAGAAGTGTTAGCACGCCAAGCGCAATGCTTATCAGCTTAACGTTCTGAGTTCAAATTCCGTCGATGTCGTTTTTTGTCTTTCTTTTCGGGGTCGATAAAATAAGTACAGTTAAATACTGGCGATCGATGTAATCGGCTTAAATCCCCTCCCCCGGAAAGTGCTGACCTTGTGTCAAAATTTCAAACCAATGCTTGTTCAGTACGTGAAGTATCAGATGAAGTAAACAATAGGATTTTTTTTTAGTGAAAAAATATATATGATGAAACTGAATGAGAAAAAGAAATTGTTCTAATTTTGTTAATATTCTATTACAGACAACAACTTTATCGTATTTTCTTGCAATTTTGTTCCCTGGTGCATGGTCACATGATGTAATCGTGTATATATTCACATTTCACAAATAGAAATGGAAAGAGAGAGGGAGAAATATTTCACTAATGTACACAATGACACATTCCACTCACATACAGACTGGCGTATTCCACCTATACACCGATGCCCCTGACTCATACACGGATGCATGCCACTCACCCATACACACACACACACACACACACACACACACACACACACATACTATCACCACTACCACCAATACACAGACGCACACCACTCATAGTCACACACACACACCACTCATACCATCACTTGCTTACCTTGAGCCCTTGACTCATTGATGAATTCGTAGGGGTGCCGTCGTAACGTGCCTGGGGCAAGTTTTAGACCTGGTGGGGCTGGCCCTCTCTAGGTCTGATCATATCAGATTTTTTCCATTAGGTAGAAAAGAGACAAACAGAAAGAAAGAATGATTAAAAGAAAAGAATTAACTCCAGTATAGGCGTAGTATTTTATTTATCGACCACAGAGGGCCAAAAGGAAATTTGAACACAGAGTGTCGAGAGCCCGAATTGATTATTGCAACGCAATATATCCGACGATCTTTACAGCTCTACCAAGTAACCACCTTAGATCACTTATCAAAAAACAAAAAAAAAACATGAACACACTCGACACATATACAAATAAGCGGAAGGCTTGTGTAAAGAACATTGAATTATACGAAGGGAAACTGAAAAGCTCCTAGCTTTAAGAGTGTTGTGAAAGGCCTGGTTGGAGGCCCAACCTTCCGAGTTCTTTTACAGAGCTTAGAAAAACTGAAGGACCACTGCAATAAGTGTGTGAACCTGAGAGGAGAATCTGTGGAATAAAATCATAATTAACTGATCCTCCTGTATTTTCTTTTACCCAAAGCCAGGAACTTTTCATCACCTCCTGGTATAACCCTGGGTGGACTATGCTTTGAAAAATAAGATAGAATGGCCATGGATAAAATGCTTTTGATCATAGACCATACCTATCTCCTTAGGCATGGTCGCTGAAACTAGCTGAAGGTGGCTGCGGTTGATAAGAGACCGCAGATGGGACCCCACTAAAGGCAAAGATTAACTGAATCTTCGATGCTCCATTCAGTAGAAACGTACAGACTAAGGGGTAAAAGGCATGTAATTTTGAGATAACTTACGGGGGTGTGCGGTCCCGACATGGTGATAAATTCATCAGAAGCTGCAAAACCTCTGGATAGCTCCTGCAATTTCTGCGTCAAGCAAAGCATCTTTAATGTTTAATTCACACACACATACGTGTGTATGTTCTTATTAAGTTGTTTAAAACTGAGAAACTTCTTGCTTAGCGTAAACTCAGATCACCATACATGGCACCACACGTTCGTAGTAGGACAAAGAGTCACATTAACTATCCATTCATTCACATCTTCCTTGTAATAATAATTATCTTTCTCTATACCAAGGATATTAATGAAAGACATTTATTATTCGCGCATTTTTATTGCCTTTTATTGCAAATCATTCTCGTTTCTTTTCAACAATAAATGGTTTTTTTCTATCATTTAGGATTGATCTTGAAGCTGCACATTTAAACTAGCAATGGCAACCATTTTCAAAATGAATTAGTTGTGGTCTCCTTAATTCATTGTGTTGTTCCTCTTATTGTATAGACACTACACATAAACACAGCTCAAAAATACTCTACACAATCATTTGCACACATTGCATAGAATAAGTTTTCCTACTCCCACCTGATGTTTTACTTCTAAATTCAACATTACTTTCGCCATATCTTAATCCTCCAAAAAGCTGTATTTTTAAACTACATTTCGCACACACACACACACACACACACACACACACACACAGTGGGAGAAATATATATATACATACGTATATGTGTGTGTGTGTGTGTGTGATATACATACATATACATACACATAGTTATGCAAATGTATGTATATATGCATATACAGACTGACAGGCACACAAAGTGCGTACACATACATGTATATATAGCAACATATATGCCTGCGTGTGCGTGAATGTCTGTGTACGTATGTCTAATGTATACATACACACATACATGCACCCTCGCACACGCGCGCATGCACACACACACACACACATATATTTACACACGTACTTAACCAAGAATGACTATTTCTTTTGTTAATGGAAGTTACCATCATCATCATCATCATCATCCACCTCATCTTTTCTCACTACCACCACTGTCGCCACTTTCTTTCTAGTCCTATTTATTTTCTCGCTGACGCCATCTTACCGTTGTGATAAGGTTGTTTGATGGAACAGGAATAGCGGCAACAACAACAAACAACTGGAGATAACTACAAACAATAATGCAGCAGACGACAACGTTGGTAATAACAATCGCGCTCTCCAAAATCAATAACTGCAAAATCATCATATCCAAATTTCCTCCTCCTACTCCTGCTCTTCGACTTCCTCGTCGTCATCATCATCATCGTCATCGTTATCGTCATCATCATCGTCGTCAAAATTGTAATAATGACGATGGCTTCTGATTTAGGCGCAATTTCGAGGGGATACCGTCGATCTCAGTACCTTATTTTTTAGACCTTGGAAGGATGAAAGGCAAAGTTGACCTCAGCAGAACTTGAAACCAGAACGAAGGGATCTCGAAGAAATATCGTAAGACTGCTCTTTGCGTTACGATTAGAAGTGTACGCAACAAAAAAATGATCTTTATAAATGCTAAACTTTTAACCTTTTGTTTTGGATTCATCTCATTAATTACAATAGTTTGATGAACTTGATGTAGACTTTCAGCTGGTGGAAAGCCTACGAAGTCACATGTAAATCCCCTTAGACGAACGTCAAATCACTGGTAGATAAAACTTGTAGCCTTTGAAGTTCTTAGATTCTACAATTAAGAACTTAAATTTCGTATCACTAAAAATAGCGTTGGATGATTTCTGAAAGCTTTAAAGCCTAATGCTGATTTTTCTTCCCTATAAATAACAGTTCTAATACACTTATACATGTAGAAAAGTCAAGTCCCACCAACACTTTACACTTGGTTTATAACCTTCTTCAACTTCAACACTTCAGGATAACTACTAACAGACTCCGCATCAACACTGCTAACTTTACCAGTCATTTTAATGTTGTGCAAAACGTTTCGTATCGAAAGTTGCATCAATCCCCATGCAAGCTTTCGCTTGAATGACTACCATGTTTTTCGGTACATCGCATCTTGTCTGATCGTAGAGCTGCACTCTCAGGAGCCGTTCCATTTTAAACATCACTTCAAATTATAAAAGCAAAAGATTGTCCGAGTATTTAACGAAGTAGCTACTTGAGCTCATGACCTTATTTTTACTTTTATTGTCATGTATTGTTCCCATTAAAGATGTTTCATACTTTAATATATTTGGTTTCTTTTACCAAATCAAACCTTCACAAATCATCTAGTTTAACCTTCAACGTAATCCTTTTGCAAATTATTTTCACACAACTGCCTTCACTTCCACTTGATGATCTCATTTGAATAAGGGCAATAACATATACATAGTGCGTTAATAGTTAGATCCAACATAACGATGATGGACAAAAACAGTAAAATCTAAGGAAGGTTGTGATGTTCTGCGTCGGCAAAAAATAAAAGGTATTCGTCTTATTATTCTGGACGCAAATATATAAATGGAAATTGAAAGATGACGAGAAGTGAAATAGAAGGAAGTTTGGTTTGATTAAAGTTTGTAGCTCGACCCAGGTGAGTTGAATTGGTGTATGCACAGAGAAGGTAGGTGCTGCCAGGTAGGGAGCGGGTCGATATTGGTTGGTATTTTGAAGTCAACGGAAAACTAGATCCTTCCAATTGCTGTATTTACAAAAAGGTACAGGTGGAAGAAGGAATGCGTGGGTGATAGTAAACTTTGAAAAAAATGCATATCGTAGTTTTAGTTTTAAAATTGTTAAAATTTACCCGAATTTCTGTAAAAGCAAAATTATTCCTTAATTTATAAAGTGTGGCTACTAAAATTACATGTATCCCGAAATTAACAGTCACACTTAACGATTTCCGTAAGCGCAGAATTCCGTAACCAACGTTTCCGTAGCGCAGAGAATGCTTAAAATGATAATCATCATCGTTGTCATCACTATCACCACCACCACCAACACTACCCCCACCGCCACCATCACTATCACCACCACCACAACAACCACCACCGCCGCTACCACCATGACCACCATCATCAATCTTCAGTTCATCATCATCAACTACAGCAACATCAATAGGCAACGACAGCATCAACGAGATATCGCACATTTTCTATTAGCAATTTCTCCAGAATGTCGCTATGATCATCACCATCGTCGTCGTCGTCGTCGTCGTCGTCGATGACGTCTTATCTAACGAGCAACACGGCCAATATTAAGCAACAACAATAGCAGCAGCAGCAGCAGCAGCAGCAGCAGCAGCAGCAGTAGTCGTAGTAGTAGTAGTAGTAGTAGTAGTAAATAGACATTGATAAAGAATCAATGCTACCATGTGTGTCTCTTCTTGTCGTGTTCAGATTTTCATATAGAGATTTGGAGACAATTTTTGGAAAAAGTGATGCCAGTTTGGAAATGGCAGCAGACTGATAAAGTTAAGTTATTCCATACATTCACCAGAAACAGGCGGTCCTACAGGCTCCATGCAAAAGAAAGTGACACAGACTATGCTCTCTCTCTCTCTCTCTCTCTCTCTCTCTCTCTCTCTCTCTCTCTCTCTATCTATCTATCTCTCTTTCTCTCTATTTATCTATCTATCTCTCTATCTATCTCTCTATCTATCCATCTCCCTTACTGTCAGAAACAAAACCACGCACAGATGTATGTGTAGATCTATAAATATATGTATTCTTTTATTTTTTATTTTTATTTGTTTCAATCATTTGACTGCAGCCATTCTGGAGCACAGCCTTTAATCGAACAAATCGACCCCAGGACTTATTCTTTGTAAGCCTAGTACTTACTCTATAGGTCTCTTTTGCCGAACCGCTATATTAGGAGGAGATAAACACACCAACATTGGTTGTGAAGCGATGGTGGAGGAACAAACAGAGACACACAAACATATACATATATAATACAAGCTTCTTTCAGTTTCCGTCTACCAAATCCACTCACAAGGCTTTGGTCGGCCCGAGGCTATATAGTAGAAGACGCCCAAAATGCCATGCAGTGGGAAAGAACCCGGAATCATGTGGTTGATAAGCAAGCTACTTACCACTCAGCCACTCCTGCGCCTATAGACACTCATAAAATTGAGAAAACTTTTGGTCAACAAACTGACAAACATCGGTTAATCATTTTTTAAATACAAAGCTTAACTATGTTAAGCTTTGTTAAAATAATTAAC
>JAOPJW010004291.1:3893117-3905767 GCA_027122535.1 Octopus maya
AGGCCTCCTACAGTTGTATCATGGACAGAGGGAACTGAAGACCAAACAGTGTAGAAATGAGGACTGAACTTGTGACTTTCTCTACACTAAATAAACTTTCTAGTGAATGATCTGAAAATCCTTGGAAACATCTTCAATAGGGAAACATTACTGCCAACGATTTCATACAACAAAATGTGAAGTGTTGTGCTTATGTTAGAAAGTATTATTATTGTTATTATTATTATTATTATTATTATTATTATTATTATTAGTAGTAGTAGTAGTAGTAGTAGTAGCAGCAGCAGTAGCATCAGCAACAATAGAATTAGTAGTGTCAAGGCTTAATGCCTTAAAAGATATAGTTACATAGCTTTTTGATTTGAGTTGAATTTCTATCAGGATGAAGAATAAGTATCATAAAAGTAACCACATAAAAATAAAAGTGTAAAGAGAGCTTTAACTGTTTAGTTTCACCTGATATTTAGTAGGTTTAAAGGAACCTGCCATCAAAATTCAAACACTAGTGTCAAATCAAACTCAGAGAGACACAGAACAGGCGGCAACAGAGCTGCAGAACTCTTACGGATGCCTAATTTTCTTTGCTGAAATGAAGCAAATGTTTGGCCCAATATGGACATCAGCAAGCAACCTTCTAACTGCAGATAACTCCAGTATCCCAACAAATCCACAAGATATTCTCAAATGTTCAAAGGAACATTTTTCCTTATTGCTGAATCAGAATTCAACAAAAGCAGAGGATTTCTTGAGAAATTTCCTATATCATTCCAAACAGTTTGAAATTGCCATAAATAGAATGAAACCATGAAATTTTTCAAGACCAGATACATCCCTTTTGAATTACTGAAACATGGGTACTACCTCATAAAACTAGTTTTTCCACTCTGATTCTGAAAATATGAGAAGACTTTTACATTAGAGTTGGCTTTCTCAGTCATCAACATCACTGAGGAACCACTTAATCAGGAGCAAACTGAAACTTTCAGACAAGAAACAGTCAACAATGAGTAGAAAATGAGAGCAGCAGCACAAATACAGTAAATTATTCACTACTTGTCTTAAAATATTGTAACATCATCAAGCTGGAATGGATTGGACTGTTGTACAGGAACTAGGGAGTGAGAGGACTGCACCAAGTTCCATCTGATTTGACTTGTTAATACAGCTGGATGCCCTTCCTAACACCAACTACTTTTGGAGTGCACTTGATGCTTTTTATGTGGCACTGGCACCAGTAAGGCCACCAATAACTTGCAAGGCAAGAGTCCTCGACTGAGTGGAGGAATAGTGTTGAGGGAGGTAGTTTTGTGCCAGGTGTAGAGAAGTTAAAGTAAGACAGGGGGAGAGAAACAGTTGTCTTAGATGAAAACCGAGTCTTTTGATTTGCTTGTGCCACATTCCATTGAATGTAAAGACTTTGAAAGTGGATGTCAACAACCTCAATTTGAGGGAAAAAACTCTGAATCAGCATACCTGTTTAATCACAGTAATTTTGACCATGACTCTCATTTTATTTTCTAACATTATATCCAGGAAAGACACACTATCCAATGTGTCTTTCTTTCTCAAGACTGATTTAAAGATGATTTTGCTGCTGTATCAGTAACTACATAACTATTTCCTCAGTGTGAGAATAACTTAATTGAGAATCAAAACAATTGAGAATCAAAACAAAATCACAAACACAGTAGAGCACAATGTCCTTCAACTTCTGAATCATCATTTGTTGGTTAAAAATTCCTCACATTAACTGAACTACATGACACAAAACTGATTCAGATCATATCACTGACCAAGTAATCAATAATAAGTAAGGTGAGTATGAGATAATTAAGCTGGTATTTGCACATAACTTAACAAAAAGACTCTTAGATAACATTATGATGTAAGGTGATTTCATAAAGATAAATATGGTGAAAAATAGGTTCAGCAACAAGGTCAATTGTGATGACAAAAACAACACTCAACTAATGAGTATATTAAATGCATTAACAAGTCCGATCCAATGTACAGATGATGTTTTCCACCACTTGATACATGTCTAGCTGATGGTAAATGCATTTAACTAACAGATTCAAAGCTAAGAATGGTCTCCATTCTCTTTAAACCAGAAGTTTTCAACTGGGGACTATATAAGATTTTGATGTTGAAATTATAGACCAATAAATCAATCTATAATACAGAAAATATTTTTACAATTTTTTTAATACAATTCCTAATAATATTTAATTATTAAAATATATTATTTTTTAAACATTGAATGGCTATGGGGGGTCCATCCAAGTAAAATAGGAATCAAAGGAGTCCATAGATAAAATATGGTTTAAACTGGCCTTGTCCAGCCCAAATATTCTACCTGTTTTACACTCAAATCAGCCAGATCCCATCTCTCACACCTACCCTAAAATATCCTTCTAAGAATATACAATCATATTATCAACATCCTGAAGCTACAAGATAATATATGATTATTCAAAACAATGAGAACAAATAAGCATTATATTTGACAAGATAATCTGAATGCTAATGGATTAAATATTTCATCTTTTATGTAGTTGGAGTGGAGTTAATCCTGAAAAACTTGCCAAATCAAAGAAATTCTTATATTTTTATGCTGATTCATGACACTAACACAAATAACCACATAGAGACTAAACAAGGCCAGGGACAAGTATATTTACAATTCATAATTTTAATGTCTCTCCCCTTTTTTTTTAATTGTCAATTATTGGATTTTCCTTGTTGTTTGGATGAATGGAGATATCACACAAAGAATGTAACAAAACAGGTAGAAAGATTTGATATAGACAGAAAATAATAATAAAGTAATTGATATTCATTATTCTTTTATTGTCTTCACATAAGATTTCAGTATAAACATTTATCAATTCATTATTTTTCTCACCCCAACTGTTTTATGGTTTAATTCCAAGTGATATTATTGTTTAACATCATTGTGTCCTTACAGGTTGTACATTTGTAAAATATGTACAACTGTGTCAGTTCAGTGAATGTCTGTATATTTAGAAAGATGGAAGAAGTGACAAAGAAGGTAAACCTTAAGAGGATTCAACTGTACTAGTTAGTAAGAGGTCATCTTTCTAAAAGGAATGACTCTTCAGAATTCCTTTGTTAGTGTTTTTGCTTAGTCTGAAGTCAGATCTAATCAAGCAGACCAATTATCACAGTCGTTCCAGCCATGACTAACCTATTTTAAAGCATAGTGAATCCCAAACTATATTAACAGGAGAGTCTTTTTTTAAGACAGTAGGATGTGAGTTGAGCAATTTTTGGCTGCTATTTCTAGCAGATCAAGGCAACAGTATACATTCTTGTAGTCCCTGGCAGACAAGCAGGATTCTTTGGCAATTTAGAAGTTCTTAAAGAAAAATGAAAATTTGCTCCTTACTGTTAACTCTGAGAAATTGAAATACAATACCTAGTAGAAATGCTATTGTTTGACCCCTGCTCCATTCTAACTGACCAGATCTATAATCAAAGGTATTGCAACCATAACCATCCAATACTTTTAGGGTGGGAGCATACTACATTGGCTAATGTGTCCTGTCCTGTTCGTATATAACAAGTAAGGTGTGATTGGAGGGAAACTTAGTAGCTGTTTCTAGCAAATTAAGAGATTAGCTGTACTGGGAGAGAAGATAAAAAATGTCATTCATAGGTCAGTAAATGCCAAATGGTTTTTAGACATGAGTTGGAAGTTCAGCGCTTTATTTGGAGAGTATGTCTCTTAGGATTGTAATTAGAAATGGTAGGCTGCTTCTCAAAAAACAAGCAGGTTCCTTTGGCAGTTTAGCAATTCTTTAAGAAAAATAAAAATTTGCTTCTTACTATTAAGTTGCTGCATACTTTTAACCAACAATCCTGACTGTTGAAAACATGTGTCAGTAATGATACACAGAAAACATTTAGGAATTAACTTCAACTTAAGGTTTAAAAAAAAAAAAAAAAATAAAATAAACAAATAAATATATAAAAGCCATGTAGCAATGTGGTTAATATGTTTGTTTTGCAGCCACATGGTTTTGGGTCTGATTGCATAATGTGGCACTTTGGGCAAGTGTCTTTTAATATAGCTTCAGGCTGATCAATACTTTGTGGGAGTGATCTCGCTCTCTCTCTCTCTCTCACCATATATGTCTGTATCAGCGTTTATCAACTATTTCTTTATGTCTTTTACATTAGAGATTGATAAAATAAGTAGCAGACTGAACTATGTAATAGGATCAATATGATCAGCAAAAACTTTTGATGGGCAGTGCTCCAGCTTAGTTAAAATTATCACAACTGAGAAAAGGGGATGAATAGAGCTTAACAGAACATAGAAGGCCAGATCAGATCTTTGTAGTGCAGTGTGAAGATTATAATAGAACTAGACGTAAAATGATGTTTCTGAGGTGAGAGGGAGCTGTCACAAAGTCAGAGGCTTAGGAAACTGTCTCCTAAGTTAGAGGTGATAAGGAGCTGTCCATTATATCAGGAGGGATAGGGAGCTGCCTACTATGTTCAAAAGGTTAGACAGCTCCCTCACCCTCTAAATTAGTAGCTTAAAAGTAATTGAGGCCAATGATAGCTCCAAAAGCTGTCTGACAATTTGGGTCAATGTTTCTGGGACTGCTCTGCTGAAATGTTAGAGTAAATGAAATCGCATAGGGAAGACTTAAGAAAGATGCTGAAGCAGTCAGCATTGATATGTAGAAATGGTACTTTATCCACAACAAGGAGATTCGTATTGGAAAAGAAAGATGAAAACTTTCTGTTTGCATCATGTATACCTTAAAACATTAATGATCAGATCTGTACTGGAACTACTTGAAGGAAAGATTTGGATACTTTAAATAGTTAACTACCAAATCTGTACCAAATTTAGTGGCAGCACACACACACACACACACACATTCCTGCTTTTTTGCCCAAGAGAAGACTGAGAGAAGAGTTATCTCTGCCTAAGAATTAGTTGTGACATGGAGGCAGCAGTTGTTTAACCCTAGGTCAGCCTTGATGAGCAGACCTGTGATTAAAAGCATTGTACTCGTGATAACTATCTTATCGTGTATTTAAGACTATGTTGTTCAATGTGGTCTTTCTTACTTTCTAAACTACAGAGTGTGATTTGGCAACTATTTCTAGCAAGTTGCTCAACCACACAAAAGCTCTATTATTTGGTAGTAGCAAAAAAAGTCCAAGTGGTGTAATTGAAGACATCTGAGTGGATGATGTATGCATAAGTACCAACTGAACACTGGGGTTGGTATAATCGACTTAACCCCTCCCCCAACTTATGCCAAAATTTGAAATCATTATTATTATCATCATCATCACTATTACTATGACCATTATTGTTATAAATAAAGAAAACTGTGGTAGAATCATTAGAGCATTGTAGTGTTTGTTCTAACTTTGGACATTCTGAGCACAAATTTTGCTGAAGTCAACTTTGCCTTTACTGGGACCAGTAAAATAAGTACCCAATCAAACACTGGTATTGATATAATCAACTATTCCTATACTCCCTGACAAATTTCGGGCCTTGTGTCTATGTAAGAAATCATTTTAGTTTTATTATTCAGATTCTGCCAAGGTCCACTTTGCCTTTCAATTAATGTAATTGACTTAACCCCACCACCCCAAAACTTGCTCATCTTGTTTTTACATATTATGACCTGAAGTTTATGGTGGATGATGGGAATGTTTTTAACACTTATAGAGGTAAGAGTAGTCTGGGAACTGTGACAGTTCTCTAACTGGTCCTAATCGGATGCCCTGCACTTATTCAGATGTTCTGTGTCATTTCTCCATATACCACTATAATTCATACCTTTTTCCTCATATTTGCTTCTGAGTACTTCTGCATTTTTACAAATCTGTCCTTGTAATGTCCACTCTTACATCACCCTTGAGGCAAAAATAAACAGGTCATCATCATCATCATTGTTATTAATTATATAATATTGTTGTTTCTCATTTAGAACAAGCCTGTAGTTTTTAAGGGAAGCAGTTAGTCAATACCACCAACCCCACTACTTGACTGGTACTTTATTTTATTGATCCTGGAGAGATGAAAGGCAATGTTGATCCTGGTGAGTTTGAACTGTAGGACCTGAGTTCAAATCTTACCAGAGTCAACTTTGTTTATCATCTCTTTATGTCACTAAAAAGAAAAAATCAGTCAAATACTAAGTTTAGTGGTATGATTACTCCCCCTACCCTCAAAATTGGTGGTTTTGTGTCTCAATCAGAAACCATTATTAATATTATTAATTTATGAAGATTGACATAATTCTTCATGAAGATAAATACACAATAAGAAGAGCAATATATGATTTATAATAAATAAAAATTGACTGTTTATGGCATTCCTTTTTAGATGAAATGATGTCATCAATTTTCCCTTTTTCATAACTGGTATCAAGGGAAAACAGGATAGTAGAAAAGAGAACACATTTATCTTTACTGCCACTCATCATCCACATCATAGAATTAAGTGAAATCTGAAGTCCCAGTTGTTGAAAATACAATGTACGGACATAGGGAATTATTGGAAACATGCAAATGCTTTTGTGTACCATTATGTCAAATGCAATTTCAGTGAATCATGATTTAAGGAAAACACAAATGACATAACTAAAATTAGCAAAAAAAGTCAAACTTTCTTGCCTAATTTTAGCAAAGGAAAATTTACAACAAAATTCCTTTTGTGATTGATTAACTGGTACTGAAATTTCGCTGGTATTTCAAAAGTGTTGCATGAAGTTTCAGAAAAATATCCTCATTTCAAACAAATATTTTCTTATTCACCTATTGTAGGCTTTGGATGTAATAAAAATATTAGAGAACTATTAACCAGTACCTTAAATCCCATTAAAAACTCCATAGGAGTTTCAGAACAGTCTACTCTGAAAAACAGCTGCAACAGAGGTAAGCTATGTTCATTGTGCAACAACATGAATTGTAACAGAAATTTTATGATTTACACAGGAGGTGGGACCTGCAAGGATTCCTATTTGGTATACAAAGCAAAATGTGTAAAACAACTTGATTTTAATGATTTGTAGGCATATGGTATTTCGTTATGGAACCATATGTTGCAAACTTGATTTATGTTGGTTGCACAATAGAAAAATTATATAAGAGATTCAATAAGCATAGGTATGATGAGAGGAACAATAACAGTAATAGGAAACTTGGCAAACATTTTACATCAAGTGGCTGTTAATTGAGGAACACCTGGAAGTACACATTTTCAAAAAATTTTGACTCCATTGCACTTTCAGTCCTCAAAATACAAGAGGATAAATTTGTGATTTACTAACATCACATCCTGGAGGAATGAACAAAATGGGAGATGAATTCCATCACAATTACACAAAACTTTTTGAATAAATGTTCTCTTTCCTGATTTCTATTTTCTTTTTCCTTGTTACTAGTTATGAAAAGGTGAAAATTGATGCTGTTTTGTCCAAATATTCCAGTTCAAATTTTGAATTTCCATTTCTCAGTGTATTTTTTGTTTCCAAGGAAGACAGACATACTATTGAAATATTGTTCAATTCAATAAACAGAGTAAATGTTTATTTATTACAAATCATATTGCTTTCTTCTTATTGTATGATTATTATTATTATCATTGTTGTTGTTGTTGTAATAATATTTAGTATTATTATTTTTGTTTCTAACTAAATTAGATTTATATCATAAAACAACTGAACAAAATGTTAATTAACATAATTACATTTGTTAACTAATGCAAAACTAAATGGAGAAAAACAAGTACATTTTACGTGTGTGTGTGTATGACTATCTATATGTCAGTGTGTGTGTGTGTGTTTATATGTTTTTTACATATGAATGCATGTGTATGTATGAAAGTGTGATTTAGGTTAATTTAGAAACTAAATTCAATGCTTGCTGTTCATGATTTTACACACACACACACATAGATACATATATTGACATAAATGAAATCTTTGTGCTTTGAATTCTTTCATCTTAATTTGAAGATACGTCTCCAACTGTTGTTATGAAACCCTTCTTTCCTTCTTACTTGATTTGTCATCATCATCATCATCATTGACATCGTTATCATCCTTACTAGTTTTAAAAGTTTCAAACCATTTTTCACACATTCTAGGATAGATAGAATGTAATTTAAAAAAAAAAAAATCATGCTGTCATTTCAGTTTTTTTTTTCTATAAATCCTGCGTATTATATATATATTATACATACATTTGCAGCAAATTTTAGTTCAAATAATTTTTTGAATTCCAAAAAGTTTTTTGTTTATATTATTATTATAATTAAAAAAAAAATAAAAATACACCTGAATGCCTACTGTTTCTATGGACCGACATATTTCTCAGCTCAACAAGGAGTTGAACCAGCCATGGAAGAGAAGAAGTAAAGTAGGAGTGCAGAAACAGTTTGTCAGTCCAGGAAACACAAGAGGTAAACAGATGCTACATCATGTCCCTTTTACTCTCACCTGCCTCCCCAATTGGGTAAATTAGAGAGTAGGGGAGGCAAGTGGTGGTCATACTGGAGCACAAAGAGTAGTGGGTAGATTTCAATTGAATCATCACCTCACAGCCATAAATGTTTGTTGTTATCCTTGTTTTTTATTTAACCCCCCCCCAAAAAAAAACTAGCAAAACAACAAGACAAAAGTCACACAAAAATCAAAAGATAAACCAATTAACTTCTAATGCTATGCTACTTCCACATGATATTATTTTTGGTCTAATTTCAAAAATACTTCTCGTTCCAACTTTGGTTTTCTTTTTGTCTAATAATTCCAAGATATACCATTATCACCATCAGTGTTTCATGTCCATGTTTCCATGCTTGCATAAGTCAGACCAAATCTTTTGGATAGAATTTTTATGGCTGGATGCCATTCCTGTCATCAACCCTCACTTCTTTTTCACTGAAGAGAGGAAATAACATCACTTGTATGAAGGTGATACTCATTTACAATTATCGACATACATCATTTACACACACACATCTTCAGAGAGGAAAAAATGAGGTAGAACCTTAATAAAGAATTTTAATAGTGTACAGTTCCGTCTTCAGCAATGGAGCTATTCACTACTAAAGTCCTATCTCAATTTTTTTCTATCTGAAGATAAGTTATCATATAGTAGACAACTACTCTATGGATAGAATAGTTGTACATCTATTCTGGAAACAGCTGTAAGAGACTCTCTCCACACCTAACTTCCTTATTTCTTATGATCTACTCTCCTGTAACAACTCAGCAATTATGCTTAAATATATAAATGCCATGATCTAAACTGACACCAGGTATTTCTCCATTCATGTTTTCTTTCTACTGTACATACATTCCCTCTCTCTCTCTTACACAAACCCACACACACACATATATATACACACACATTACATATAAACACACAAACAACTGGCTTCCAGACAGTTTCCATGTAACAAATTCTCTTACACAGCAATGGTCAGCTCAGGGCTAGAGTGGAAGAGACTTGCCCAAGATGTCACAAAGTTGAACTGAACCAGAAACCATGTAGTTGCAAAGAGAGCCTTTTAATTAGACATCAATGCCTACATCTATAAATTGAAAGGGGACACGTAAATATATATGTGTGTGTGTATGTGTGTGCGAGTGTGTATGTAATATATACAAGCATATACACACATACATATATATACATACACATGTTGTTAAAATTGTGTACTGAAAATGTATATTCATCAACTAAACACCAACAAAGTAAAAGCTTCGTTTTATATATATTATATATACACACATGTATATTCAGATGTTTCCTCACAAGTAATTTTATGTTTTTACAACTATCTAATGAACGTTTACATAATAACAGTTATATTTGGGCTCGTAATGCAGAGGAGAGAAAGATCAATAAATACAGGGCCCTGGCCAGCTGTTATCAGTTTGTGCCAGTTGCTATCTAGATGTCAAGTGTTTTAGGACCCTATACTACCAATTTCCTCCACAAGATAGGGATAATGGTGACCCATCAGAGAAATGAGCCCCATGATGTGAAGTGGCTGTTGCAATGAGTGTCACTGGCCATTCTCCATGGCAATGTTATTATGATCGTTACTGCAGGAAGTGGCTGAGTGCACCCTTTGTTTGGATATGTGGCCTATCTTATGCCCTCCATATTCTCCTCATTTTTTTCTTTTTTTCTTATACACTTCTTTCCCTGTTTCTTTGTAATGAAATGTTATAAAAATATTTTTTAAATATAGCAACTGTATCTCGGTGAATATTTATATGTACATAGCAAAAGAGTTTACAACTATTATTCTGGTCTTGAATAAATGTTATTTTGAAATCAAACCAAATTCAAATTAACTTTCCTCTCCATTTAGTACTTCCATAAAAGCTTTTCTTTTGCTCTTCTTTCAATTCCATTTAAGTTTTTATAAAACTTTTATAAAATATTGATTTCAAATTTAGCACAAAGACAGCATTTTCAGGGGAGATGGTAAGTCAATTATATCGACCCCAGTATTCAACTGGTACTTATTTTATCAACCAAAAAGGATGAAGGCAAAGTTGACCATGGAGCAATTTGAACTCAGTAAAATATTAAAAAACTATTATTGTGGTATGTTTCAAAATGAGTATCTGAGGGGATTTGACTGGCATGACAGCCTCTTCCTCACTGCTGGTGTACTTACATGTGTTCAGATAATGAATTCAAATATTTGATACTTTTTCATTATGTACTCATAAATATTCATGTAGAATAAATGTACTTACTATGTAAATATTTACCAATAAATAACTAATATACAAATATTGACCTGAGGATTGTTGTGGAAACATGAAAGTCCTGTTGTAGAAATATATGAATGAAACGAAAACTGTGAAAATTAGAGTGTGTTGGTGTGTGTGTGTGTGTGTGTGTGTGTATTTAAGCATTTGAAGAGAATAAACATAAACATGAGGAAATAAACATAAACAAAAATCATATTTCATAATCAGGTACATACTTACCACAAAATATGTTGACCACTGTCTGAGGGGTGGCGATGGAAAGAAAATTAAAAGGAAAATGAGAGATGCTGTCTTTTATCTTACAGTTCATCCTCAACATCTACTTCACAGGTGAACTTATTCAAAATTATTTGATGTTTAAGGCACATCATCTCTTTGTACAGCTCAGTGTATGAACTGAAGTATTTGTAAATGCCTTTTATAATTTCTGTTATATTAGGGTTGTTATCATCAGAACTTACAAACCTTCCTCTATAGGTGCCTACACTTTAGCAATTTTCTTCACAGTCAACTTAAGTTTAGTTGTCGGAATTTCAGTTTTTTCAGTTTGCTTCTGTTCTAATAGTTTCAGCTTCTTGTTAGATAAGTTTTCTCTGTTGGGTACCAGTCGCTCAGCCACATCATATTCTGACTTCTTCAAGCCCAATATCATTTGCAAGTGTCACATTATCCGAATTTGGTGTTGATTTACTGCTTGTAGAAAACTTGTAAAGTCATTGTCACTGTCTAGCTACATATTTTTTCAATCAATGCACCCAAGAGCTGTCCCATGTTAAGCATCTTATTAGATTTATAAAAGAATAACATTCAAGTTTTCATGTTTTAGCACTGTGACACATTTTTGTATTCCTCTTCAAACCTTCTTAAAACAATAAATTTCATATCCAGTGTAATACTTTTACTCCTCTATTCATATTATTCTTTCAGTTTCTCTTGATGGTTTCTTTCCAGACATTTTGAGTTTTAGGTAAATTCAGTCACACCAGTTATCAAGAATTATCCATAACAAATATGTAGTAAAAAATTATAGCACCAGAAAAGAACTGTTTTGTGAGAGCTGAAAATTGTCTTATTCCTATGGGTATAAGAATGGAGAAGGCATGTACTTTAGTGGTTAGGGTAATTGGCTCATGAGTATAAGGTCATGAGTTCAATTCCTGGTGGCATGTTGTGTCCTGGAGCAAGATGCTTTATTTCATGTTGCTCCAGTCCACTTAACTAGCAAAAATGAGTTGTACCTGTAATTCAAATGGCCAGCCTTGTCACATTCTGTGTTATGTAGAATCTCTCTGAGAACTACATTAAGGGAACATGTGTCTGTGGAGTGCTCAACCACTTGCACATTAATTTCATGAGCAGGCTGTATCAATGATTGGATCAACTGGGATCCCTGTTATTAAAACAGCTGATACTATTATTGCTTTTGCTAGCTGTTTATTGGTTGGTAGTGATGCTGGTTGTATTGGTATTCATTTTGATGATCATTGTGATGGTGATAGTGTGGTTATAGTTGGTGGATATTGTTGTTTTGGAGAGACAAGAAAATTTATGTACTGTCATAGAGGTCAGCTGCCCTGCTGATGTCAATAACTTTCAAAAAAAATTAAAAAGAAAGAGGATAACTACAGACAAATGCTTCAGAATCTTCAGTTTCTATAGGTTCATATTTATATCAATAATAACTTGTACACTGAGTTTTGTGATTAAATGCCTGAGTGATAATCTATCTGTCTGTCTGTCTGTTTGTTTGTCTGTCTGTCTGTCTGCCTGCCTGCCTGCCTGCCTGCCTGTCAGTCTGCCTGTCTGTCTGTCTTTCTGTCTACCTATCTTTAAATATGTATGTATGTCTGT
>JAOPJW010004291.1:5421737-5432522 GCA_027122535.1 Octopus maya
GAAAAGTATGTTTTCATACACTATGAGAAGCTTTCCGTCATTGACACACTTATTTGGACATATGCACTGATAATTTTTTTTTGTTTGTAAATACACAAATGATGTTTTATATATATGCATGCGTAACAGTTTACATAAACATGAATACATTGGGAAAAGTGTTTATTCTGTCTTCACAGATATTTGAGTAAATACATGAATCTGGATCCTACTTATTTAAACATTTTTATCAATAACAATTGCTCTTATTTCCGAAACATGATTTTGTATATGTATATGTTTTTGTATGTGTGTATGTGTGTAAGTACATGTGTGTAAATGTGTGTGTATACGTGTATGTGTATGTCTGTGTGTTCATTTAATGATTGCTGTTGTAGTTTTACGTACTCAGTTTATGTATTACTAGATATTGTAAATTTATTCATATTTTGTAAGGAAAGTTGCTTAACGTATCTAAAGTTGTCTTCCTTGTCTGGATCCATAGTGGCTGACATATTGTTATTGTTAAAATTATATCCACTCTTTTAATGTTTAACAAATCTTCATGTCAATTATTTACTTCACGGTTAGATTCATAATATTCGCTATATTGTGTTTGACATTCTCCATAATCAACTTCAATTTGGAAGAAGTGATAACGAAAGAAGTTCTTAAATAGTAATTGAACAATCTTAAATAATAGCATAGATATGTGTGAGGTAGGCATATTGGTCTTTCATCTTAAACGAATGTATTTAACAACGAAAGTATTGTCGTTAGCAGGTGGGAAAACCGATAGGAAAACATTCTCTGCCTTCCTTTCTTCCATTTTCCTTCCATTTACCTACTCTCCTATATCATACTAGCAAAGTCGTGGAGGTGCGATGGCCCAGTGGTTAGGGCAGCGGACTTACGTTCGTTGGATCGTGGTTTCGATTCCCAGATCAGGTGTTGTAAGTGTCTATTGATCGAAATCTAAAGCTTCACAAGGCTCCGGCAGGGGGTGGTGGCGAACCCTGCTGTACTCTTTCCCCACAAATTTCTCTCACTCTTTCTTCCTCTTTCTGTTATACTTGTATCTCAAAGTGCCAGCCTTGTCACACTCTGTGTCACGCTGAATCTCCTCGGGAACTACATTAAGGGTACACGTGTCTGTGGAGTGTTCAGCCACTTACACGTAAATTTCACGAGCAGGTGTTCCGTTGACTGGATCAGCTGGAACCCTCGTTGTCGTAAACGACAGTGTCACTACTAACAAAACCATCGAGGTCAAGTTTGAAGATTGCATGTCTTTGAAAGCGGAAAATATTTGAGGTGATTGCTGGCAGAGGAAATTCATAGAGTTAACTAATTTCTATATTAAATATCACTTTCAAATTTTTCGCAAACAGCCAGCAATTTCTTGAAGAGGAGAGGGGAATTCAATTACATCGACCCCAGTCTTCAACAAGTGCTTATTTTATTGATTCTGAAAGGATTAAAGGCAAAGTTTGCCGCGGCAGAATTTGAACTCAGAACGTAAAGACGGACGAAAATCCGCTATACATTTTGCCTGGCGAGCTGATAATGCTGACACCTCGTCGTTTTATTTTTGTCTAACATGTTTCAAGAAAATACCTATTTCTTTATTGCCCACAAGGGGCTACACACAGAGGGGACAAACAAGGACAGACAAAGGGAGGGATTAAGTCGATTATATCGACCCCAGTGCGTAACTGGTACTTATTTAATCGACCCTGAAAGGATGAAAGGCAAAGTCGACCTCGGCGGAATTTGAACCCAGAACGCAGCGGCAGACAAAATACGGTTAAGCATTTCGCCCGGCGTGCTAACGATTCTGCCAGCTCGCCGCCTTTTTATTGATGTTATCAAGGCGGTGAGCTGGCGGAATCGTTAGCATGCCGAACAAAATGCTTGGCGTCATTTTGTCTGTCTTTGCGTTCTGAGTGCGAATTTCGCCGTCCCTTTCTGAGTCGATAAAATAAGTACCAATTGAGCCCTGGGGTCGATGTAATCGACGTATCTCTTTCCTCGAGTTTGCTAGCATGATGCCAAAATTTGAAACCAATATTATTTTTAAATATATTATCACTGATTATGACTAGAAGCAATGTATTTTGAGTTGTTTTATGACTTTTACGATAGCGTTTTCATCTGTTGCATAGTGTACATTTGGCCCATGTAATATACTTGACTTGCAATTGCATATATTTTACTAGGTATATACTGCTTGAGTATTGTTTTATGGGGATGGCGCAAGGCCTAGTGGTTACGATGATGCACTCGGATCGGAGGATCGTAGGTTCAAAATCTAGACGGGGTGACATGTGTTCTTGAGCAAAGCACTTCATCTCACGTCAATTTCATCAAAGAAGTGAGCTAATGTTCAGCTCAGTCATTTGAGCAGGTTGTTCAGCTTGAAACTGTGGAAACGTCTTTCTTAGACTACGAAAAGACTACTTTATCACATATTATTTAATGACTTCATTTACAAGCTTGCTTCTATGTGCATCATTCATTATGGTGCGTGTGTGTCTCGCGCGCGCACACACACACATTCATTCACCCACGCATACATATATAGACACACAAACACAGACATACGTACACATCGAGAGATTATAGGTGCGCTGAGAAAAGAAGACAAAGAAATATGGCTGTGTGAGAAAGAGAAAGAGAATGTATGTGTATATATCCATATATTCCTATGCACATGTATGGCCACGCTTCTAATTGAACTTATGTTCATGTGTGTATATTCGTGTGTGTATGTATGTGTGTGCGCATTTGTGTGTGTGCGTGTGTGTGTGTGCATTTGTGTATATCTGTTAGTATAGCACTTTTATAAATTGCTATATGCATAATGCATAGTTTTATACAAAAAATATGAGCATACACTGCGTAGCACCTTGGGCAAGTGTCTTCCAAAGCCGACCAAAGCCTTGTGAGTAGATTTGGTAGACGGAAACTGAAAGAAGCCTGTCGCATATATGCATATATATATATATGTGTGTGCGTGTGTGTGTTTGTGTTTGTCCCCCCCCCACATCGCATGACAACCGATGCTGGTGTGTTTATGTCCCCATAACTTAGCGGTTCTGCAAAAGAGACCAATAGAATAAGTACTAGGCTTACAAAGAATAAGTCCCGGGGTTGATTTGTTCGACTAAAGGCGGTGCCCCAGCATGGCCGCAGTCAAAAGACTGAAACAAGTAAAAGAGTAAAAGAGTATGTCATCGATCAGTTTGTCCTTGCCCATCATGTCTACAGCTAGGTTTTCCATCATTTAGCATCATCATGGCAGCCTTTGCAGTCACCTTTCAGATCACTTATTTTTTTACACACTGTCGCCATGTCAACTTAGTCCTATCCTCCACTTGTTTGTCACCATGAGCTTTTTTCACTCCAGGTCCCCCCACAAACACACACACACACACTCTGCTGGTCCTTTTCTTTTACCCATTTCTCAATACCTGACCCAGCCACCTTCACGTCCCCCCCCCATTACCTTTAGTTCCTTCTCTCCCGTTTTCCTAAATATTAGTGATTCGTCCTAGAAATACTGTTTGCAGGATAACGGTGCAGACAACTTGGATGGAAACAGATCCGGTGACACCATAACTGATATCATTGCCATAGACAACAACAACAAGCAGACATACAAACTGTTGACTGGAGTTTCAGTTGTTATACTAATGTATGTTAGTGTATGAACGTTGGTAGCCATCATCATCATCATCATTAGAAACGGCAGCAGCAGCAGCAGGTTGGTGACTTGCCCAAGCCAAAACAACACTTCCATGCCAGAAGTCTTGGTCAAGTGATATAGCCTGAATGTCTGGCTTTAGGCTCCAGACACATTGATCTTCTGTTAACTGAAATATCTTATCTCTACACATCATGACATCATGGAGGATAGCAGTAGTTTGCTAATTGAATCTGTCGATGCTGGCCCTTGAAACTCCGATGTCTGTTCGTCCGCATAGCATCTATTTTATCCATGCAGCATCTAGTGGTGTTCGTCATCGATTCAGTAAATTCATTTGCTGAAATAGTTAACATCACGAGGTATCCTGATTGAATGATGAGGGAATAAATGTCTGGCCTGTGTTTTAGTCGCATCAGTCTTTCATCAACCTCTTGCAGACAGATTTAGTATGGAGTCTGTGTTGTGCACCCAGTATTACGTCCATTCAGTAACTACACAATATTTCATAGAAGGAACTTTTACAGTGTATTTATCGATTCTTCTTAGTGTGGTGGATTTGAAAACATGGTGCCACACAGAGCAAGGACATCACACCATCCACACACACACACAATGTTTTAATGTGGTCAGTATCGCTTCCCATTTGCAAAAACTCAAATATCTCATTTGTGTATGCCATGACTACAAACGATAGCAGTTGTTTGCTAACTAAACTGATCGATCCTGGCCATTGACAGTTTGTTGTCTGTTCATCTGCTCAGCCTCAAGAGATATTCATCACTGTTTCAATAAATTCATTTGCTGAAAGGGTTCTGTCATGGCAGACACCCCCAGGCAAGAAGTGGGCTGGTCAACTACTAACAAATAGTGGACTGACACAGTCAGTAGTATCGGTCGGTCAGCGAAGGTACGCCGTTTGGACCAGTCCCGTAGAGACGACGAAATACGTCGTCATCATGGGACATAATATCAGAGGCGACGATGGTTCAGACAAGATTGCCACTGGGACATAATATCAGTGGTGACAAGGGTCCAGACAATATCATCACTGGGGCATATCAAGTTCACATCCCCCGATGTCCTGATCAAGCAATGCAGCATGAATGTCTGATCCTGGTTTTAGTCAGATCAGTCTTCCAGTAACTGAAATATCTGAACTGGTTGGTCCTGGTCATCGATAGTTTCTTGTCTGTCCATCTGCTCAGCGTCCAGTGATATTCGCCATTAATCTAATGAAGTCATTTGCCAAAATAGGTCACTTCCACCCTGCTGCATCCCATGATTTCAACATACCCCGGCTCAGGTAGGTCTGTGTTATGCAAAACATAGGTGAGACCTGGACAGGTGCTTCTACTCTGGGTCAGTGTAGACCTGTGAACTTTAGTGGCAAAGAGTTGGTTCTGCATTCCTCAAAACCCTGAAACTAACCAAACCAGAACCCTTCTACTGGATGAGTTTAAAATCTACCTAATTTCATTCTAGCTTTTCCAATTCTAAGATCACAGACGTGGCTGTGTGGTTAAGAAGCTGGTTTCCCATCCATGTGGTAAATTCCTAGTAGAAACCAGTGAAACAAACTTGCTTGTATATACAGAGTCAGCTAGAATAATAGTTTAGAGCAACATTTTCAGGATAAAAAGCAAGAAAAGCATAAATTACATTTATACTTCATAATTTGTGCTCAACAGCTATTTCAATGGCATAAAACATCGTTATGGAATTACATAGTTAAAATACATAATTAATTGGGTAATTCAAATACGTGTTTTACCCATTTGGTTAAGTAGATGTAATAGTTAAAAAAATGTGCCACCCTTGCCTGCCTCCCTCTCTCCCTCTCTCTTTAATCTAAACAAAATTTAATTCTTTCTTTCTTCACATTTGACGTCTGAACTGCAGATGTTTGACCCTTTCACTATCTTTTCCTTTTATATTTTACAGCTTCAGATTTGGGACACTGCTGGCCAGGAGAGATTTCGGACAATCACACAGAGTTATTACAGAAGTGCCAATGGTGTGATCATTGCCTACGATGTGACAAAACGGTCTTCATTCGACAATATTCCACGGTGGTTGGAAGATGTAAAGAAATATGCAGGATCAAACATAGTACAACTAATTTTAGGTGAGTTTGTGCTTCCATAATTTACAGCTAAGCTGATGATGACATGGCCAGTTTAGTTATACTTTAGTATTATCATATTAAAGAGTTAAGCTGGTGTTAATATGTTTAATAATAAGTTTGTATTATTATATTCAATAGATTAGTGTTTACATATTTAATAAGTTAGCATTCCATTTTGAGTAACAAGTTTGGGCAATTGTCTTTGATTATAGCCCTGGGTTGACCAAAGTCTTGAATGGATTTGGTAGGCAGAAACTGAAAGAAACCCATCATATACATTCATGCACACAAGCATACACAAACAGACACACCAAAGCCTTGTGAAAGAATTTGGTAGACAGAAACTGAAAGAAATCTATAGTGTGTGTGTGTGTGTGTGTGTTTATATATCATCATCGTCGTTTAATGTACATCTTCCATGCATATATGGGTAGGAGAGTTCATTAGGAGCTTGCCAGGTGGAAAAACTACCCTATACTGCTGTGTCTGTTTTGGCAGGGTTTTTATGGCTGGATGCCCTTTCTAACACCAACCACTCTGCAGAGTGGACCCAGTGCTTTTTACGTGGCACTAGCACAGGCGAGGTTAGTTTTGGCATGGGGTGGACAGTTTGACAGGAGCTGGCAAGCCAGAGGTCTGCACCAATCTCCAGTCATCTGTGTAGCATGGTTTCTACACCTGGATACCCTTCCTAACGCCAGCCACATTACAAAGGGTACTGGGTGCCTTTTACATGGTGCCAGTACCATGCAAAAGATAGAAATGGATGGGGGATTAATATAGGTGGCGGGAAGTGGTGGGGGAGTCATGTGAATCTGAGAAAGCTTGACTTGAAGATGATGGTTATATTACATAAATACTTAAGCTATGACCCCTGTGTGAGGGTGTCCCTTTAAACAACCACTAACCTTATTATTTTGCAGGAAACAAACAAGATTTAGAACATCTACGAGAAGTAAGTGTCGCTGAAGCTAAAGCATATGCACAACATTGCTCCATGTTGGATGCCATTGAGACCAGCGCTAAAGAAAATACCAACATTGATGAAGCATTTCTACGTATGGCTAAGGTAAACATGTGCTTGTTTTGTTAAGTGTTGTTGTTGCTGTTGTTGAAGGTTGTGAGCTGGCAGAATCATTAGCACATTGGCAGTGAGCTGATAGAATCGTTAGCACGACGGATGAAATGCTTAGCAGTATTTCATCTGTCCTTACGTTCTGAGTTCAAATTCCACCGAGGTCGACTTTGCCTTTCATCCTTTTGGGGTCAATAAATTAAGCACCAGTTGAACCCTGGGGGTTGATGTAATTGATTGCCCCTCCGCCAAAATGTCAGGCCTTGCGCCTATAGTAGAAAGGATTGTTATTATTTCAGGCCTTGTGCCTTTAATAGAAATAATAATAATTATTATTATTATTAAGGCAGTGAGCTGACAATCGTTAGCATGCCAAGCAAAATGCTTAGCGGCATTTCATCTGTCACTTCATTCTGAGTTCGAATTCTGCCGAGGTCGACTTTGCCTTTCATCATTTCAGAGTCAATAAAATAAGTACCAGTCATGTGCTGGGGTCCAATGTAATCGACTTGCCCTGCCCCTCAAAAACTGCTGGCCCTTTGCCAAAATTTAACACCGTTACTATCGTTATTGTTGTTGTTGTTTTTTTTGTTGTTGATTGATTGACTGATTGATTCATTAAACTCTGTAATTAACATTTCTTTTTTACTTTTTCTTTCTTCCTTTGCCCATCGCCTGCAACCACCACCACCACCACCAATAACAACAACAACAACAACAACACCAACATCAACGACATTGCAGGATTTGAAGAAGAGATTTGGTGGTGAGAACAGCCTGGAAAACGGTCCCGGTGGCAAAATAAATTTGAACACACGTACAGTTAAAAGCGGAGGATGCTGTGGCAGTGGAAATTCTTGATGTAGAACAGATCTCTTATACCTTCTGCATCATCAGCATTAGCATCATCATCATCATCATTATCGTTACCAGCACTACCACCATCATCATCATCATTGTTGTGCCTGACATCATTACCAATGTCATGGTCAAACATCAACTTTGTCAATGATACTAATGCCAGCATCATCATCATCAACACCAGCCTCAATCATACTCATCATAATTATTATTATTATTATTATTATTATTATTATCATCATTGTTATTATCGAAAAGGCAGCGAGCTGGCAGAATCGTTAGAACGTTGGGCGAAATGCTTAGTGCTATTTCATCTATCGCTACATTCTGAGTTCGAATTCCACCAAGTTCAACTTTACCTTTCATCCTTTTGGGGGTCGATCAATTAAGTACCAGTGAAATACTGGGGTTGATGCAATTAACTATCCCCCTCCCCCAAATTTCAGGCTTTGTACCTATAGCAGAAAAGATTATTATTATTATTATTATCAAGAAGGCGGTCAGCTGGCAGAATCATTAGCATGCTGGGCGAAATGCTTAGCAGCATTTCGTTCACCTTCATGTTTCGAGTTCAAATTCTGCCATAGCTGACTTTGCCTTTCATCCTTTCAGGGTCGATTAAATAAGTACCAGTTGTGTACTGGAATCAATGTAACCGAAAAACCACTCCATCAAAATTTCAGCCTTCTGCCTATAATAAAAAGGATTATTATTATTATTATTGATAAAGTAGTGAGCTGGTAGAATCATTAGCATGGTGAAATGCTTTGCGGTATTTCTCCTGTCACTACATTCTAAGTTAAAATTCCACTAAGGTCGACTTTGCCTTTTGTCCTTTCGGGGTCGATAAATTAAGTACCAATTAAAAACTGGGGCCGATGTAATCAACTGGTCAAAATTGCTGGCCTTGAACCGAAATCAGAAACCATTATTATTCTGATTATCTTTTGAGGTGGCAAGCTGGCAGAATTGGTAGCACACCAGACAAAGAGCTCTTTACGTTCTGGGTTCAAATTCTGCTAAGGTTGACTTTACCTTTCATGCCTTCAGTTTAAATAAAACAGAATACCAGTCATGCACTGCGGTTAATGAAATTGACTTACCACCTCCGCCATAAAATATTATAACTCTATAATAGAAAGGGTTATAATAATAATAAAAGGTTGCGAACTGGCAGAATGGTTAGCAGCATTTCTTCAAGCTCTTTACATTCTGAGTTCAAATTCTGCCAAAGTTGACTTTACCTCTCATCCTTTTGGGGTCAATAAAATAAGTATCAGCTGAGCACTGGGGTCGATGAAATTAACTAGCCCCTCCCCTAAAATTTCAAACTTTGTGCCAATAACAAAAAATTACTATTGAGTGAGAGAACAATGTATGCCATCAAAGTGACATTTGGGTACAATTATACAAAGCCCAATATACCCATCATGACTACCTGTCTGATAAGGGCACACCAGGCACATGCATCACAACCATATGTGCATGACATGGTGATTTCATATCAAGATGAGCAGCACTTGACCTTGTTTGCAGGTGGGGGCCCAGTGAGAATTTTCTTCAGGTCTAGTAGCCCATCCTACTCAAAAGGTCCCTGAATAAGGGTTGTTTGGGAATGATATTTATCATTATTATTATTATTATTAAGGCAATGAACTGGTAGAATTGTTAGCACGCTTGGTATTTCATCCATTTTTACATTCTGGACTCAAATTCTGCCGAGGCTGACTTTGCCTTCCATCCTTTCAGGGTCAATAAATTAAGTACCAGTGACACAACTGGGGTCAATGCAATCGACTAGACCCCTCCCCACCAAATTTCTGGTCCTGTGCCTGTAGTAAAAAGGTTTATTATTATTATTATTATCATTAAGGCAGCAAGCTAGCAGAATCGTTAGAACCCTGGGCAAAATGCTTAACAGCATTTCATTCGTCCTTACGTTCTGAGTTCAAATTCTGCCGAGGTTGACTTTGCCTTTCATCCTTTTGGGGTTGATGAAATAAGTACCAGTTACACACTAGGGTCAGTAGATTCAACCCCACCAAAAATTTCAGGCCTTGTGCCTATAGTAGAAATAGTTATATTATTATTATTATTATTATTATTATGGTTATTATTATTATTGTTATTGTTTTTGTCATTATCATCATCATTATCATTGTCATCGTTGTAATTGTTGTTGTTGTTGTGACTATCATTAGTACATGAGCAAGCAGTGGTCGGACTTGAACTTGTGTAACTGCTGTTGAAGCATTTGCTGGCATTTTATGAGCTGCGTTATGTACTTGTCAGATAAATTTTGGTTCGGTTTGTTATATAAACCACCCTGACAATAACAACAACATGACTATACAACAATTAAAATTTATTCTGTCCACTGCTCAATCGACACAGCACTCCGCAATTTTTCACTCTTAGAATGAATGTTTGTTACTGTAATAAAGCTTCCTATCTATCTATCCATCTATCTATCCATCCGTCTGTCTGTCTGTGTATGTATCTACTTACCTAGTTATCTGTGTCTGTCTATCTACTTATCTATATACCTATCTTTCTATCTATCTATCTCTCCATCCATCTATCTGTCTATTGATCTGTGTATCTATCTACTTACCTAACATCTGTCTGTCTGTCTATCTACTTAGCTATATACCTACCTATCTTTCTATCTACTTATCTATATACCTATCTTTCTCTCTATCTATCCATTTATCTGTATATCTATCTACTTACCTATCTACCTGTCTGTCGATTTGTTCATCTACCTACTTACTTTTCTATCTATCTATCAATATATCTATCTGTTCGTCTGTCTATTGATTTGTCTAATTACCTGTCTATCTATCGATCTATTTTCTGCTTATCTATCTATATATCTATCTATCTATCTATGTATCATATTTGATGGCATAAAAGATGCACGAACAAATAAGATGCAACTCAATTCAACAGCGCATATTTAGAATTGGGTTCAGGATTAGCTTACCTGGGGTGATTTGAGACATCTTTTTGAAAAGTGTGTCTCATATGCCATTA
>JAOPJW010004291.1:5779591-5790177 GCA_027122535.1 Octopus maya
AATAATATTAATGGTTTCAAATTTTGGCACACACAATGGGCTTCTTTCAGTTTCCATCTTGCAAATTCACTCACAAGTCATTGGTTGGTGCACATCTATAGTATATGACTATAAAACACTTGCCCAAGGTGCTGCTGAGTGGGACTGAACTCAAAACCCCGTGGTTGCAAAGCAAGCTTCTTAACCACCCAGCTATGTCTACACCATGAAATCTCCCCTCTGGGTCAAACACTAATCTCTCAAAGTTGATATTCTCCACCTAAAAATATTGAAGGATTAGATGTTCCATTTTATTTGTTATTTTGTTATCAAATTTCCAAGTCTAAATTAATCTTGTTTTCATTTTTTTTTACTTTTCCCAGATTTTCGATCCGAAGAATTGTGGTCCTTGAATTCAGGTAAGTTTAGCCATTTTCCACTCTTTGATAATTGTTTTGAGAAATCTGCTATGAATTGCTTTTGACCAAAATTGACAAGGGGTTTGACAAGCCACTTTGCCTCCGTGAGGGCCCAACACTCATAAGAAACTCGGCCACTTTGCCCCTGTGAGGCCCAACACCTGAAAGGAACCCAGCTACTTTGCCTCCGTGAGGCTCAACACACGAAAGGAACCCAGCCATTTTACCCTTATGAGACCCAGTACATGAAAGGAACTCAGCCACTTTGATGACCTGTGCTGCTCTCTCACTCAATAATAATAATAATAATAATAATAATAATATTAATAATATCAATACCTGTTGTATTTTAATATAATAATATTTTTTTTTTACTTTCAGTCAATATCTGGAATGTTATCTCTGGCCTAACTATAATCCTGAAACGGTATGTATATATTGATAGTAGTGTATATTTTAGTGCTTCTGTTGTAGTATGTGTGTTGGAGTGTATATTGTACAAAGACTACTTAATAGCCTGACACAAGTACATTTGATAGAATGAAGTAGGATATGTTGTGCTGTGATAGTTTTATTTCAGCCTCTGATGTAAACCATGAATGATCTCACCAGTTTACTTTCACTTTCACTTTCTCACCCCAGGCTACCAAAAGTCACTTAATCTCCATCATCATAATGGTAAATGAGAAATTTCGAGAAAGAGTTCCTGCTTGGGAGGTAAGCAAAAACATCAACCGAATCCAAAACCTTTGTTGCCATATTCCTGTTGAAACACATGGCTTTTGTTTCAATTAATTTTGAAAATAATGAAGAATTCTTTGAAGCAACTTTGTCATCATTAAGCTGCTATTTGGGACATATAAACAAAATTTTGATAGGCTATAATTTAGATCACTTTAATCCCTTTGTTACCATACTTCTTTGAAAATACATTATCTTGATTCATTTTGGAAATAATGAAGAATTTTATAAAATAACCTGGTCGTTTTAAGCCTGGAATTTGGGACATAAGTCAACATGAAATTTTGATGGAATCCTTTTGTTACCATATTTTTATTGAAATACTCTGCCTTTGTTTCAATTAATTTTGAAAATAATAAAGAATTTAATAAAATAAATTTGTCATTATTTAGCTAGTGTTTGGAACATCAATTAACGTAAAATTCTAATGGATAGTTTTAATTTGGATCACCTTTTTGTTGCCATATTCCTGTTAATGGAAGAAGTTCACTATCCTCAGCACCAGTGTTCGTTAACTGTTCACACCACTCCTCCCTTCCCAGTATTTGTTCACTGTTTTTGTTCACCTCAGTACTTTGTCTTTCAACGCATTAATATGTTTATTTCTCACCCCATCTTTCTACATTTCAGGCTTTTCAATCAAAATCAGAAAATTTTGCAGGTTTCTTCCAAGAAGTTCTAAAAGCCAGCATAAATGCGACCAACTTTTCTCTACGAGAACAATCCATGCTCTTAGTCTTCCTCATCCATTGTTTCAACAGTTTAGTAAGTGATTCCTTTTCCAGCTGTCTTCATCATGATCATCATCATTGTTCTTGTCCATTAATTTGTCTTACATTTGTTTTTTCATGCCGACATGAGTTAGATGAATATATTATTACAGCATGGTTTTACAGCCAGATGCCCTTCCTGTCACTCACCCTTATCTATACCTGTCTTCAAAGGTGTGAAGCAAATGGATGACTTGTTGACAGGAAGAATAACAATAAGAACACTGCTTATTGTGAGCAACTTTTATAGAACACAAATTAATTTATTCCTTTTTTTTATATTATTTTTACTTGTTTCAGTCATTTGACTGCAGCCATGCTGGGGCACTGCCTTGAAGGTTATTTTTAGTCGAACAGGACTTAGTCTATCAGTCTCTGTTGCTGAACTGCTAAGTTACAGAGATGTAAACACACCAACACCGGTTGTCAAGCAGTGATGGAGTAGGAGGACAAACAAACAAAGACAACAGGCTTCTTTCAGTTTCCGTCTACCATATCCATTCACAAAGCTTTAGTCGACCCAAGGCTACAGCAGAAGATAATTGCCTAAGGTGCCACACAGTGGGACTGAAACCTGAATCATGTAGTTTGGAAGCAAGCTTCCTACCACACAGCCATACCTATGATAATATTTTCTCAATTTTCAATTTTTGAGCAATTTTCAAAATATAAATTAACTCAAATTCTAATTGAGGTAATTTAAATTAAAGAAAAACTCAACCCATTTTAAACTAAATCAATATTTTAATTGACAGGAGGTGGATTTGATCCGTGAACAGGTTCAGCAATTGGTGTCCTTAAGTATCTGGATAAACCTTCTTCCTGTAAGTACCAAAATCATTATTCTCTTTTGACCTGATCCCCCCCCTCCTGTAACATCGATTTCATGTACTACTATAACGTTGTTGTATCATATTAGTCTTTACTATGATGTAAGGTTACAACATTAGTCTTTGCTATGACATTGTTAGTTCACATTACTCTATAAAGAGCATAGGACCTGTGTCTCTGGCATATACATATTCCTTCTTGAACAAGAGACCAGTCTGTTGCAGGATTACTCATTCTTACCAGCTGAGTGGACTGGAGCAACGTGAAATGAAGTGTTTTGCTCAAGAACACAATGCATTACCCAGTCTAGGAATCGAAACCACAATCTTATGATCATGAGTCCAACACTTTAACCACTAAACCATGTGCCTCCACTCGACTATGGCATAAATATATAATATTCTTTTTTACGTTAAGCACAAGGCCTGAAATTTTGGGGGAGTGGGCCAGCTGTTTTTATGTGACCCTGGCATAAGCGCTTGCATGGGTGTTTTTACATGGCACCAGCACCCATGAGCCTGCAAAGAAATCCCCCAAAAAACTGGGGCCTCTCAGTTGAGAAAGGAATGTAGAGGACCTACCTGCGGGTCGACCCCAAGCACAGCAAACTACCAGAAGTCTCAGTCCTTTGTCATCTCCTCTGCAGGGCCCAGAGTTTGAGGGTTGTTTCTCACCACTTCGTTCTATGTCTTCCTGGGTCTGCCCCTTCCACATGTTCCCTTCACAATTCTGTAAAACTTTATTTATTTTTCTTGATACCAACAGGGACGACGTGAAGAACTGTTCAGTGTTTTCCCAAAATACAAGAAATTCTTCAATTTACTTCGCAAAAGTCAGAACAAATTGGACGAAGCAGAGAAAAAGAAATCCGAATTTGAGTGCAGCTTTTTGTTTAACCTTATCAAAAGATATTTCAGTGTTTTGGAACAAATTCCTGAGACAGGTACGTCTTGAGTTCCTTTTCCATTACATTTCATTCTGGTGCCCCCCCCCTAGCCATTCAGGGATTAAAAGCTAATCTAATAGAAACTTCTTTCCGTCTGCCCAGTTATGTAACTGTCTCTACATGGTTGTGTCCACTGTCTGTCCACTCACTGACCACATTACTCTTTTGTACAGTTTTATGCAGTTCTTTGTTTCTGTTCAGTTTCTACTCTGTGCCCCTCCCTTCTTTGTCCATCCTCCTCTCTCTGTCTGCTCTCTTGTATCTTTGACTTTCTCTCGCTGTGTTCACTCTCTCTCTATCTCTCTCCTCTGTTCACTCCTCACATCTCTCTTGTTTCCTCTGTCTACTCCCTCATCTTTGCTTCTCTTTCTCCCTCTCCACCCCTTACATCTCTCTCTGACCACTCTCCATCCCTTCCCTCCCACATACCTGCTTTGTTTCCATTCCTCTCCCTTCTACCACTCTTCAATCAGTTACATCTCTCTCCATCCTAGTCTCTGTCTTTCTCTTCCATTTCCACCCCTATCTATCTCTACTTTATTCTTGTTCTATTTCATCCATTCTACTGAATTCTCTATCCATCTACCTCTTCCCCACCCATATGTCTGTCCACTCCAATGATCTACCAGTCAAATCTGTCCCTTTTTTCAGTCCAATCTAACCCCTTTATCCAGCCCAATCTACCGCTTTGTCCAGTCCACTCTACCCCTTTGTCCAGATCAATCTACCCCTTTCTGTAGTCCAATCTAGACTCTTTGTCCAGTCCTAACTATCCCTTTCTTCAGTCCAGTCTACCCACTTTATCCAGTCAAACTTTCCACTTTGTCCAGTCCACTCTACCCCTTTGTCCAGATCAATCTACCCCTTTCTGTAGTCCAATCTAGACCTTTTGTCCAGTCCAAGCTATCCCTTTCTTCAGTCCAATCTACTCCTTTATCCAGTCCAATCTACCTCTTTGTCCAGATCAATCTACCTCTTTGTCCAGATCAATCTACCCCTTTCTCCACCTCCATTTTATTCCACCCTTAATCTCCTTCAGGTGCAGTGTCTCGAGATTCCATTCACTACTGTGAACGCTTCCTGGAACTGATGATCGACCTGGAGGCCCAGCTTCCAACCCGACGTTTCTTTAATGCCCTCATCGATAACACTCACTTCCTGGTGGTCAGTAAGCTGTCCAACCTGATCAAGAAACCAGAAGGAAAGCTCTTTGGACAGGTAAATTAATTTTTCTTTCTTTGGTTGACCAATGGCTTGTAAGTAAAATTGGTGGATGGAGATGTGCGTGTGTGTGTGTGAATATGTATGTATTTATGTGTGCGTGTGTTTGTATGTCAAACCCCTTTTTTTCAAACCTTGTCTGTGTTTATGTCCCCTAACTTAACAGGGCAATAAGTAGAGATTGCTGAGTACCAAACTTAAAATAGGTTATAAGGGTGGGGACAGGCCCTTCAGGGTACAATGCCCCAACATGGCCATGATCCAGTGGCTGAAACAAAGCAAAAAGAAAGAAAATTTGGTACTAGATCTATGTAACTCTCTCCCAGATTTCTCTGACCCCCATCTCAATAACCACCAACTACTAATATCAGAACTAAATAGCTCCTCCTACCCCTCATAGGGTCTACATAAAATCTAGGGCAAACCCTTGTGTATTGAGGGTGGGAATGCACCCTGCCTCCAAAAACAGTAGTTGCTGTCTCATCAGGTGGTGAAGCAGCTTTGTAGGTGTTTCAGCTCCTTCCTGTGTGTGCAGTACCAGAGTTGCCCTATGGTTACCCGTTGATGTGGGTAACAAAACTTGTGCAGAATAGCACAAGCGTTTTTTAAATCACATTTGTTGATTCTGGGCCAGATGTTTCCACCATCCTCAATGCTCGTTCTTGTTGCACCACTTGCCTTCTCGCTTGAGCCAGATGTAATGGCTTGCTTTCTCAGCAGCTTCTGTTAATTTTCTGGTAGCATCTCTCTTTCCCAGCTAGTCCAAGACCCTTGAATATTGAGTGAGCCCTGATTCCAACAAATCGTCATACACCTGTCTCAGCTGGAAAACATATTGCCTCCCGGCTACTGTTTTGAAGGAATTCATCCATCATACTTCTATTTTCTGTTTTTCCTGAGGGAAACCAACAAACTGGTGCATCAAACAAAAGCATACTTTTTATTCTTTTACTAATTTTAGTCATTGAACTTTGGTCTCAAGTTCTACAAAACTTCTATCCCTGACTCCCTCTAATCCCAATTCTCAGCTCCCATTAGCCACAGGTCCTACAATCCTTCTATCTCAACCCACTCTGACCACGATTCTTCTCTGCTCCCACTGGAAACAGGTTCTACAGATCCTTTTCTTTCTTACAGTTGCTGGACATGCTGGAAATGTATGTAGAGTTTGAGATCAATGACCAGAACGGAGAAGCCTTGACAATCCACGATCGGATCGACATTCACTACAACAAGATCACGGCCCTTCAGGTAACAGTTTTCACTCCTTGTTGGAAGTATAAAAGTCGGTGGAAATATTTATGGGGCTGACCAAGTCACTCTCATGGAATGTGACTAAATTGGGGTTTATTTATCGATATAATCCCCCTTGTGGTCCATACACTTCTTCCATAAGTGTTGCAGTACTTGGATCTCATTGGCGAAAAAGCTTTCATCTTGTTGGTCAAAAAAGTCATCACCAACAGACATGACATCATCATCATCATCATCACTGCAAGATTTCCCAGCTCTAGCATCACTCCTTCATAGCCAGCCTATGAATTTTTCAGCCCACCCCTCATAGATTCGGGTGGTAAGGGCAAGGTTGTTTCATGACTTTGAATTTATTAAGGGCAGTAACTTGATCAACTTGCCCCTATCCCTTCAAAATTGCCAGCCTTGTGCCAAAATAAGAAAGAATTAGTCATTAACACTGTTTCTTTCTGCACTTTATGTTGCAAATTTAAATTCTGTCAGTTCCTGCGATACTGCAATTCTAGTACAAACTGCTACACGGTTTCACTGTAAGACATGGGCACACTGAACGTGGAGGGGTTGTGTGAGGAATGGAAAGAAAGCATGAAGGAATGAAGAAAGCATGCTCCAGTAGATACTTAGTTTTTTGTGTGCATGGATGACGAGGCACAAAGTATGAGAAGAACGAGGTGTAGTGTGCAGGGGAGACAACTGCATTGGTACAGGCGTTTAATGCATATGAACGATAATTTAGTGAAGGTGAGTGGCGGCCTACTTGGTTAGGACTTTGCATTCACGTTCACAAGATCGTTGTTTCAATAACTGGGCAGAGTGGTACATTGTGGTCTTGAGCAAAATAACTTCATTTTATGTTGTTCCAGTTCGGTGGGATCATTCTGGGCTTGGTCACCTACATGCAATGGAAATTGGTAATCGGCTTCGCGAGTCCTAGGACTTGACATGAAAAAGTCCAGGGGTCGATGATGATGATGATAGTTGAATGAAGCAGTGTCAGGTGACACTTCCTTATAGAAGGAAATGATAGGAGAGGGAGGCTGGGGAAGGTGTGCCCAGAAGTGGCGACCATTAATCTGAAAATGTTGAAACAGACAAAGTGATAGGACACAGTGTTGAAGAGGATCCTTCTAAGTCAGGGGTCTGAATGCTGCTGGTTTCATTCCTCCCCCCTTTTTTTTTTTGTTCCTTTTCTCTTTCTTTTTCTTCCTTTCAACACTGACCATCACTAATTTCTTCAGATATTTGTAATTCTTTGTTTCTAATTAATTAATTAATTAATCTTATGATTTATAATTCTTCTCTCACTTTTTGTCTCTCATTTCTTTTTCTATTTATTTTTTTTTTTCTAGAAAGTTCTCTTCCAACAGTTTGAGGATTTACAAGATTTTGCCATTGCAAATGTGGCCAGCATTGACACCCGACAAGCTCTGATGAAGCATTTCTCTGCAATAGAGTAAGAAACATTTCGTGTTTATCATCATCATCATTAATTTTTTTTATATTCCACTGAGCTCAACTTTCCTTTTCATCCTTTTGGGGGTGATAAAATAAATATCAGTTGAATAAACATCACTGGGGCCAATATAATCAACTAACCCCTTCTCACTAAATTTCAGGTCTTGCATTTATATATTTAAGAGATGAGGAATTATTTACATTATTTACATTTGATGGATATTTGTCCTCATCTTGTTTGTTGTTAACACAACGTTTCGGCTGATATACCCTCCAGCCTTCTTCAGGTGTTTTGGGGAAATTTCGAACCTGGGTTCTCATTCCTAAGGTACTTTTCGATGTTATTATTATTATTATTATTATTATTAACAACAAACAACAAACAAGATGAGGACAAATATCCGTTGAATATAAATAATGTAAATAATGTACATAATTCCTCATTTCTTAAATATAGAACTGTAGAATCCTGTATCATTGTAATCAAAATTTATTAAACCTTTAATCCTATGAAAGTTAATCTTGTTCATTAGTATCATTATTAAAAAGAAGTGGGGTGGCAGAAACAGAGCTCCAGAGAAAATACTCTGTATTTATATTTATAAACCTTCACATTTGGAATTCATATCTCACCAGTGTCAACTTTGCTGTTCATCATTCCAGAGTACATTCTATAAATACTGAGATACTGAGTTTAATTCAATTAAGCAGACCTCCCCCATCTCATCACTCATTCTAGATTTCTGGCCATCTGCCAGGCTTATAAACCATTATATACAGTTTGTGACATTTTGCCAGTGTGGAAATTTATTAGATTTCTTACTTTGGAACAATGCCATACATTTTCAAGCAGAAGTGTGACTGACATAATTTGATTCCAGTGCTTGGCTGTTATTATTTGACAGACCATGGTAAGACGACTGACACAGTCAAGTGCAGTGGGCTATGAACATCAAAACAGGATCAAGATAATATATTTCACTCTTTCTGCTACCCTACTGCCTTCAGACTCTTTAGGTATGTAGTTATATTCTGAGTTTAAGTTTCACTGAGGTCAAGTTTGCCTTTCATTCCTCTTGAGTTGACCAGGTAGAGTCATCATCATGTCAAACAAATTGGTTTGTGGTATCTGTTCTGGTTCATTGAGCTGTCAACAAGTGGTGAGCTGGTAGAATTGTTAGCACATGGGACAAAACAATTAGCAGAATTTCATTTGTCTTTATGTTTGTTGAGGTCAACTGCTTTCATCCTCTCAAGGTTGATAAAATAATACCAGTTGAGCATCAAAATTTTAGGCCTTGTACCCATAATAGAAATGATGATAATAATAATAATCATATAGTGTTGGACAAAATACTTCTCCGGCGCTTTATGTTATGAATTCAAATTCTGCTGAGATTGACTTTGTCTTTCATCCTTCAGGAGTTGATAAAAAATAAAGTAGCTGTCAAATACTGGGGATCAGTGTAATTGTCTAGAACCTTCCTCTTAAAGTTATTGGTCATGTGCTTGTATTAGAAACAATTATTATTATTATTATTATTATTATTGTTATCATTATTATTAAGGTGGTAAGTGAGCAGAGTCATTAGCACACTGGACAAAATGTTTAGCAGCATCTCATCTGTCGTTATGTTCTGGGTTCAAATTCTGCCAAGGCAGACTTTACCTTTCATCCTTTTGGGGTTGATGAAATAAGTACCAGTTGCATACTGGGGTTGGTGTAATTGACTAATCCTCTCTCCCAAAATTTCAGACCTAGTAGAAAGGATTATTATTATTATTTTAACAATGATGGATCCAGCTCCTTTAATTAAAGCTATCACCTACTTCTTAGGATAAACTGACCCATTGTTTGACTGCTGTTGGCACAGCAGCCTTCACCTCTTTGGTCTTCAGAGGTCTCGCTCAAATATCTGAGGGTGGTGCTGGTATGCTAGAATTGTTACAGTGTCAGACAAAATGCTTTGTGGTATTTATTCTAACTCTTTACATCCTGAGTTCAAATCCATTTGAGGTCAAACTTTGCCTTCCATCCATCCAGAGTCAATAAAATAAAGTAACAGTCAAGTACTGGGATTAATGTAATTGACTTGCCAGCTTCCTGCAAAGGTGTTGGCCTTGTGCCTATATTAGAAACAAGGAGCAATTATTTAATCCCATCAGTTTCTAACTACTTTGACAATCTTCAAATAATTCACTTTACACTCATTAGCTAGTGTACAGAGGAAAACAGATCACACAATACATGTTCAGTGATTTCTTCAATAGAGAAATTAACATTAGCAAAAGAATACAAGCTTATATCATACAAAAGAAAGTTATTCACCTAATTAACAAGCATTCTTTTAATGAATGTTTTCAATAGGCAGAGGTACAGCTGACTAGTTATGAAGCTTACTTTGCAATGTTGTTTTGGGTTCAGTCCCACAGTAAGATCTTGGCCAACCAATTTTGAGTGAATTTGGCAGATGGAAACTGTGTGGAAGCCCATCATGTATGTATATGTGTTTTTGTATATGTCCCCACCCCAAACTGCTTGACAACTGGTGTCAGGTTGTTTTTGTCATTTTAACTTAGCAGTTCAGCAAAAAAAAAACTGAAAGAATAAGTACCAGACTTAAAAATTAGCACTGGGAGTGATTTGTTCAACAAAACCTTTCAAGGTGGTGCCTCTGCATGACTGCAGTCCAATGACTGAAACAAGCAAGAGGAAAAAAGGAAAAAGAAAGTTGGGCTTAATACTAGACTATATCCCAATGTGACTGAATCACTAATTGTACTGAGATCTGTAACTTATTGATTCTACTCTCCAACTTTCCAGGCAAAGTAATATTTCTCCATGGCTGAACATGTTTTCAAAAAAGATTAAAGATGAACACACCACTTGTATGATGGTGATGGTTGTTTACAACTATTACACAACATCAAGACAACCACACACACACACACACACACACACACACACAC
>JAOPJW010004291.1:7525501-7536788 GCA_027122535.1 Octopus maya
CTTGAACGAATGGCAACGGTAAATTGGCAAACTTACTTCATTTTAGCTGGATGCTAACTAATAGATTTGCTATCATATTCCTCTATCTCAACACATGAAATTCAACACACAATAACTGAAATTAATTATTATTTGTCTCATAAACAGGACTGGTTGAATCAATTAGATTATCATTAATGTTGTATAGACTCGGTAATGTTAACTAGCCTCATTAAATCGGGATTTTTTTTACGGGTAACAACCACATCATATTTAAGCAGTTTCTACTTAAATTTTATGCTGTTAATATAAACTGTGGCACAAGTTTAAATTAACAGTCACATTTTCAACGTTAGACCACAAAACTAATTTACGTTCGATTAAAGTTGTATATCAGGAGGAAATATTTAACTGGTGCATCTTAGAAGCTTAAGTAACAATCGGGTCGTGCTGCTTGCACGGATTCTTGTGATTCTCTATCGCCATACTCTTTTAATATTTGAATTAAGTGCTTGAGTCATATTGCATCTTTCATTAACTGAATACACAACTATAGACCCCACTCCTATGGATGTGTTGCAGTTACTTTCTTGATAGAGCTTGGTGATCCTAACCGTTGAATTTCTAGGATCAATCTGTTCAAAATCAATGTAAGATCCATTGGCTCAGTTGAGCTCATCAGCTGTCTCTTCATATTCAACAGTCCCATGACTTTGCCATATCTTTGGCAGGGTGGCTGAAAGGGTGCTAGGCCTTGCCGAAGGGTAGCCAGTAATCATGCAGGGCACGGTCGACATTCTGTGAGGTATGTTCAAAATACCTACAAACATTAAGTAGCAATGATATACATATCGGTGAATTCGAGCAATGTCGAAGCATTTAAGTATTGTGTTTTTCGTTTTGGTTTAAAATGTAATCACGATCTTTAGAGGAATGATATACCTATTCAAATTCGCCATATAATTTACCGTCCAAACCGCCGTCTTCCTGAATTAATCTTAATGTCACAAACACGTCAACTTGCAGGTAAACGTATAATTTTAGGTAAAACAATAAATAGTGGACCCAGTCAACTGATCTATGTACTTCGATCCTTGAAATACACTGTTGAATTCCTAATAAAAATATCCAACTTTTTGCTGGAATAAACATCAAATAGATCAAATAACCAGCCTGTATAGCTGCTTCCATCTACATACTTGAAATATTGAATTGGTTTCGTAAAAATTATCTAATAAAGTTGCTTGGATTTTGATTTAGGATCCCTTTCTAAACATGTGCTAAAGGTTCCTCGACTGATTTAATGCCGCTTTCAGTTGAACACTTGGTGCCTGTAATGTCACCTATGACGACCATCACCTGAAAACATCACCTCTCTAACAAACAATTTTTTTAATATACTTACTCTCACCTAAACTAAACTCCCTAATCCAGTGTTCATTTATGGCTCGTGGAACTCTACGCACACCACGTTTTCTTGATATACAGGCATTGTTCATTTAATGTCATTTGTTTAACGTCATTTCGTTATAACGTCGAAATGACGTGAAAAATATTGTAAACCCACTTTCATTCTACACTTTTCAAAATGAATATTTGTTTCCTTTTACTTTCTCGTGTAACTTGTTGCATTTTCAATCCAGTAAAATTAAATAAATACGCAACTAGTAATTCAATTATATTTACTTTACGATCGTCAAGAAAGATACAATTTTTATTCACCTACTATCTTATAAGGTACGTCAATATTTAAAATATGAAATAAATGATGAGAATCAAAGAAGGAAATTGCATTAAATAGATATAAATCGATACACTTCTACAGCAGAGTCTATTTGATCTTTCTTAGATGTGCTGTGTGATTTGCTAGAAAAAGTTTGCTTTTCTGCGCTGTATTAAATAAAAATTAGGATAAAGAAATACCTGAAAGCAAAGGGGCAAATGCACAAAGTACAACAAAGCGGCCGGACAATCAGCTACTACGAAACTTGTCTGATTCAAGACCAGTTGGTTATTATTAGCTCCGCCTTAGCGAAAGCGTAGGTATTGTTTTCAGTCGTGATTATTTGTCCGTGGACAAGATATCTCAAGGACTGCTGAGTGGATTCGGATAAGACTTTCATAGATATTTGGCCTCGTGTCTGGCACGTACTGATTAGATTTTGAGATCTGTTTTATTAGGGAAAGCTACGCAAAGACCGCTGCAGTGGGAGCAGCTACGCCGTTGGAAGCGAAGCAGTTAAAAATTAGTATGGAGGAGATAGTAAGAAGCGAGCAGTTTGTACAGAGAGGGCGACACAATAAAGCTGGTCCCTCCAGAGGAAACAGACAACAAGAGCGATAGGACGGTGGTGTACCGCACGCAAGCGGTCGCCACCAACAAAATAGAAGTCTTATCAGAGGATGATGTAGAAGAATGTCTGAGAGCCTTAATAAAAAAGGCAACGTTTGTGAGCAGAGGAAGACAATACGGCACGGTAGAGGTGAGGTTTGCCACCAAAGAAGAGGCGGCCTCACAATCTACCACTATTCAACGTTCAGACAAAGTAGCGCTGCTGCCCACGTATAGGGGCAGGCGCAGTGTTTTAAGCTTTCATTCATAAGTTTGTTGATGTTTTTGTAACGTGGAATATGCTGAAAGAATGTAACTCTTGTTGATATTATTGAACCTATGCTACTGTTGGTTTCACTTTATGTCGTTTCAATTAAAGCCACACTTCTCAAGAACCTATCAACGACGTTCAGTGAGGACGAACTGACTGCACATTCACCCATAATCTTCAAAACCATATTATTTGCATCAATTTACATTTTGTTCCATGTTCTGATATGAAAATCTGAAAGACGGACACTAAGAAGTTAACGAACGAGAAGCAATTGCACCTACTTAAAAAAAAAAGAATAGTTTTTATAGCGAATTACATTATTTCCCTTTATGCAGCGAGCTGCTCAGAAAAATAAATCCATACTTTATCTTGAGTCAATATGGCTAACGAATTTATAGAAATAGTTAAATCTCCCTCAAATCATACCCTACCGTCTTAAAAGAAAGTAAGACACGTTAGAAGACGTCTTGCAGATATTGTGAATGAAATTAAAACAGTGTTAACAGTTACAATTAATTTGATCCTAGGCCTGCTCGATGAAGCGCTGTTCACGCAATCTATTCGAATAAAAAGAAATTTAACTGGGTGATTAATTTACGACAATATACCAGTATAATATAAATGATAGACTACGGGGAAATCTGTTTAAGATACATGAAAATAAACAAAGAAATGGAACGTTGTAACTGCGAAAAAGTAGCCAAGACATGAGGGAAAGAGAACTGAAAACTTCAATCTTCAGATTTTTCACTGCTCTAAAACATGTTGATACAAGAATTGATACAAGATTTATCAAGATAAACGTGTAGATTTCTCTATTCCTTAATTAAAACTGATAAATAGCATATTTTCGTGAATGAAATTTTAAATACTTTGTTTTTAAGTGGAAACGTCGATTAAAGCCACTGAAATATCTTATTCCTCTAATATAAATTTGTTTTCGAGTACATTGGGAATGAATGTGTAGCAGGACCTAGTAACTAGGCGAGTGCCACGAACGAACCACACATCTCAAACGTCCTTGAGATTTGCACCATTTTGTCAAGTTATAAGCAGTTTTGCGCCAATTGCCTTAGCAGACGTTGAGAGCAACCAGGGTACACATATCTCACCTCTCGCCACAAGGAAGCTAGACCAGAGCAGAGCAGAGCTTTAACAAGATTCGGTGGACTAACATCTTGTCTCTCGCTCCAAGAAAATTAATGGCTGAGTAAATACAGTTCAAGACATTGTTTCACTCTTGCCCAAAGCAAACCAGAAATGTTAGTAGATTCGGATAAATTCACATTACGATTTTCATTCAAAATCATTTCGTTATTGTCTCTAGAGTGCATTAATGACTGCAGATTTAGACACTATGAAAGTTAGAATCCTTATATCTTAAGACTCTCTACCGTGTGTATGTGAAAATCCATGCATATATGTACGGCCTTCCCGAAATAAATGTATTATAAAATGTCCGCGAGTTTCTTTCCTGTTTACAACACACACATCCCAGTTTAACCTACAATAAACTTACACTAAAATCACAGCGACAATAGTGAACAAACCACCAACTCACACATCGCGACTGATGTATTTAATACAATTTACCCTAAAAATAAAATGGAAAACCATCAACTATAGAGCTTTCGCATTGTTTGATGTCGGTAAAATGTATAGACTGTTTTATTGAAATTACTGAGTTAAACTCATCAAATAATTTGCGTATTAACCTTTTTTTATTACAAAGATTTTCCTATCCTTATAAGTGAACTATTTTGACACAGATAAATCACAGTTAATCTTTAATACTATATGAAATTATAGATTTTATATTGGAAGGTATCAAAATGTCATTGCTAAGTTCTTCAGCTTGTAATCTAGAGGTCTGTTTACTAGAGAGATATTGAATAATAGTTTTCAGGAACTGTTTCTGAAAGGATTTATGATCTACGTTTTTGATGTCATAAGAATTTTATAAGCATTCGAGCGAAAATGAAATAATTCTTTTTTTGGAACATTAGCTCCTGAGGCACACAACACAAAGTTATAAATAATAACACGCAAATATTGGGTTGAAAAATCTTTTGGGATAGAAAACGCCGGAGCTGTCATTTCTACCTTTGTGTGATGCGTCTTCCGCGATAATGTTCTAAACAAGATTTTTCTTTTTATATTTGTTTCCAATGTTTATCTCCATGAAAGTATTAATTCGTTAGTTAACAATATTTACCGACAAAGATAACATGGAACATATGAAGAATATTAGAGAATATTAATAAGAAAAAGTTCAAGTGGGTAATAATGTGTGCGTGTGTGTGTATGTCTATGATATAAAAGTCAATGTCTGTGTGTTCGTGTGTTATTTATAGACTCGAAAACTACTGGACCGATCCTAATGAACGCAAAATTCAAGCCTAGGGAAAAGGGTAATGCCGTATGCTTTATATAATTTTAAGGAGCATAAAGAGGGGCAGACCCCCTACCCCGTGAAAATTCATATGCTTCGGATTTTGATGAAATTCGAACCAGAGGTATTAGAAATAAATAAAAGAATACACCCCAAATGTCCATTTCTTTGTATGATTCTAAGACCCCTTAGGGGGTGGGGGCTTAACCCCCAAATTTGAGTCATTTTTCATGGACCAAAATTACTGAACGGATCCTTATATTTGAAACTTAGATTCAATGCATAAGCGCGGGTATAATGCAGTATGTTTAGTTTGAATTTGAGAGCGGTTAAAGGGGACAGAACCCCCCAGGACTGATGTTGAAATTTCAACAATAGGTAAATTTCAACACAAATCAAGAAGTATTCCAAAAGTTTCCGTTTCTCGTGAGGATTCTAAGAGCCCCTAATGGGGGCCTTAACTCCCAAATTTTAGTAATTTTTTAATGATCCAAAACAAGGTCAAAAGTACTGAATAGATCTTTATGAAATTTGGAAATTATATTCTATGCATAAGGGCAGTATATGTTTGCAAGTGAGGGGGCATAAATGAGGCCATAGACCCAACGAAAATTCATATATTTTTGCTGTTGATGAAATTTTAACCATAGATATTTGACACAAACGAACATTCCTAAAATTTAAACTTCTTAGGAGGTTAGTAAAACCCTTTAATGAGAGCTTAACCCCTAAAATTTAGTCCTTTTTCCTAAGGCAAGACGAATACAATTGTAATCTTGGAAGTTGTAGAGTCACCTGAGGAAACAAGATGAGCGTTATTTGTAATTCAATGATACAATAGAGTAAGAATTTGCTTTGAGATATACTTTGAGTGTTATTTTGATTAAAGTTATTTGGTTACAGACCTCCTTTGAGTCTTTTTATTATCACTGGGTGAGAGACAGTCCTCAGATGGTAACATTGATTTCAAGGCCTTTCCAGATAAGTGACTGGTCATTCAAAGAGATTTATAGATTACAAATTTATTCTGTCCAGTTACCTATCGGTATAGTGGTCAGTTGCAAACTCAAGGGGTGACACTTTCATTTCCCCTTAGCCCTCATGTCACACAGTTGTTAATGTTTGAGTTGGGTTATGCCCTTCCAATTGCTATAGATCCGTATTGCATCTTACGGCTGTGCTTGTCACCTGTATGGGGAGGAATCCTACACTGGGGTGTAGTAATGACTGGGGTAGGGTAGCTGACTGCTTATTGTTATCATTCGTCTTTTGGTTTCTTCTAGCTTTGCTCTCTTTTACAAACCCAGTGAACATTCATATATTCCCGATTTAAAAAAAAAATTGAATAATAAATACAAGACACAAGTTGAAAGAGATTCACAGCAATTCAACTTCTCTGGTTGACTTTAAGACCCCCTAATAGGGGCCTTAACTCCATTTTTCAGGAGCAAAAACCGTTGATTTGGGTGGAGGCGCAATGGCCCAGTGGTTAGGGTAGCGGACTCGCGGTAGTAGGATCGCGGTTTCGATTCCCAGACAGGGCATTGTGAGTGTTTATTGAGCGAAAACACCTAAAGTTCCACGAAGCTCCGCAGGGGATAGTAGCGAACCCTGTTGTAATCTTTTACCACAACTTTCTCTCACCCTTTCTTGCTGTTTCTGTTGTACCTGTATTTCAAAGGGGCCAGCCTTGTCACACTCTGTGTCACGCTGAATCTCCCTGAGAACTATGTTAAGTGTACACGTGTCTGTTGAGTGCTCAGCCACTTGCACGTTAATTTCACGAGCAGGCTGTTCCATTGATGTTACTGGTGAACTAATATTGATACAATATTCAACTTTTTTACCATTTAAACTGACCATGTCCAGCCAAAATATTCTGCATGTTTTTATATTCAAATTAGCCAGATTCAGCCTTTCACATCTGCCCCAGCGAGCTGGCAGAATCAATAGCACGCCGGGCAAAATGCATGATTAATTCAAAACAATGTGGACAAACAAGAATTACATTTGGCAGAGTAATCTGAATGCTAAATCATTGATAAATATCTTATCAATTGATATTCACATGATAAGTAATCGATAATAGTTTTAATAATATTAATATTGGCATTCATAAGATAAATAATTGGTAATTTACCAAACAATTTCATGTTTAGATTCGTTTGATAAAGAATCTACCAAATGTTTCAATATTGATTTTTTAACGATAACTTCATAATATTCTATCAAATGCTTACCACTGAAAGTGGCACGACAGATGGATGAATTCTCAAACGTTTAATATTAATACGACAAATGAGTTTAAGCGGGATGTTAATTCTCTGTCTGCTTTGAGATATTTCTATTTTTCTCAATGGACTCGAAACGTCAAATAGTTATCCAAGGGAGATTATTCATCGTAATACATCAGAGTTATGTCCCTTATGAATCTAGTCTTTCGTTCTGCGATTACTGCTGTTGAACTCCGAAGTCAATCAATGACTAGCTTTATATTTTGCTTTAAATAAATCTATTAAGGCCATACTGGAGCACTACCATCACGTGTTATATATATATATATGTGTCTGCTGAGTCGACTAGAAGCGTCGCAGTGCCGCCCGACCATTTAGAAATCGCGACTTCTCAAAAAGAAATTTAAAATGTACAAAATGTTAATTTGTGACTTAAAACGTAAATTGATTAATTAATAAAGACTACTCGAGGAGAAAAGAAATTAAAAAATTCGGAGGGAAATCAACGAATAAACAGATTAAAATACAAGCAAAAACCATGTCGATGTTAAAAAAATAGGAAATTTAGCGCCAGATTAAGAAACTTATGGTTCATGTATGTATGTGCGTGCGTGCGTGCGTGCGTGCGTGCGTGCGTGCGTGCGTGCGTGCGTGCGTGCGTACGTACGTGGTTGCGTATCTTTGAGTTACAAGACCTGCAACATGTTTAGACAAGGGGACTGGTTCTCATTTTGCGATTGTAGCACCTTGTGCCAAAACCTAAGAGGATTCATGAGTTTTCTGGAGAAAGATACAAGAATGGTTTTCCATCATTTAGAATTTACTCTGCTAGTTCCTTGCCTCCTCACCAAGCTTACCCTCGTGGCACAGGGTCTACCCTTAGGCAGCGGCACTGGTTCATATTGACACTAGGGTATGTCTAGATAGTGGTGAGCCTGTGTGATACATGTCGAGGGACCAGCCTTTCTCTGAGTCCTGTCTGCTTTAATAGCAGGACTGTCTTGCTGTTTGAGACCCTAAATTTGGGCCCTTGATAGGACCTGGAAGTAGTGATGCCTAAGGAGTAACTCCCAAATCCTTAAAACTTCTGAACTCCCATGCTGGAGCTTCACCATCATATGTCATTTGATGCCTTGCCCAGAACATTTATTGGTGACACAACTGAGAGTAAAACACCCGAAGGGAGCATTCATTGTATTAATCAAAAATAAGGCAGGGTCCCTTGTAGCTAATCCAATGAGTTGTAAGTCTTGAATTAGCCAAGATTATCCCCATAATTAGTAGGTTAGATTACACAATGAAGTTTATTCAATTGACTCTCACTTCCACTCTTATTGACTAATCAATGACTTAATATCTGGTTAATATTACGTGTGCGTGTGTGTGTGTGAGAGACAGATCGATTTTTATTTAATCAACTTTCCCCCCTCCTTCTCATTCTCCTCCCGCTACACAGAAGTACCTTGTAGTAAACCGTTTACAGATTTAGGTAATTAGCTGGTGGGATAGTGGAGTGGTGGTGGGGATGTCATTATCATCATCATCGTGAACAACAACAGTAGCACTAAGTTTCATAGCATTTTTCAGTCTTAATTGTTGTAGTTGTAGAGGTAGCAGTAGCAGTGGTTTCTCTTGTAAGTTTAGTAGTAACAGGAGCAGCAGCAGCAGTAGTAGTGGTGGTAGTTGTTATTGTTTTTTGCTCAAATACCTTCCAGCTATGACCATCACATCTGCAAGGAGCCCAGCATCTCGTTATCCTCATGTCCACTTTCAAACCAGTTTGGATATGATTTAATGGGGGGATTTGGCTGCTATTTCCACTAGGTCAAGCGACCACATAGAAACACACCCTTTTCACAAGGTTTGCAAGTAGCAGAAGTAGTAGTAGTAGCAGCAGCAGCAGTAGTAGTAGTGGAAGTATGTTCAATTCCAGATACTTCTTAAAGTGACAAAACAAGCAGAAATCAATGGAAGACTTGAGCCACACAATGGTGGCCAAAGCACAACAAGGCCAGCAGCATTGGTCAAGCTTTCTTTGTCTAAAAATCTTTTATTTTGGGGAGAGTTGGAACAGGTTTGGTAGGTTTGTCTTTCCATCACCATTATCATCATTTAATGCCTGCTTTTCCATTCACTAAGCCAGTGACCATTTTTCTGTAAAGATGGTTGCAGCTTTTTTTTTTTTTGTTATTTTAATGAAAGCTGAGTCTCTTTCACTTCAGATGTCTGTCATGTTTTGTCTTTTACTTGTTTCACTCAACTGAATGTGGTCATGTGGGGACACAGCCTTGAAGAAATTAGCATTCAAAATTCCCTCGCAATCCCTCAGAAGTGCTTGTCAGAATCATAATGTACTTTTTGAGACTGTAAACCCATGTTAACTGTTACAGTTTTTTTTTTACATAATGTTATTTTCAAAATTCTGGAAGAACAGACCCATTGGGCCCACCCTACTCTATATGTTATACACACACACACACACAAAGAATGGGCTTCTTTAAGCTTCTTATTTTGTTATTGCCCACAAGGGGCGAAACATAGAGGGAACAAACAAGGACAGACAAAGGGATTAAGTCGATTACATCGTAACTGGTACTTAATTTATCGACCCCGAAAGGATGAAAGGCAAACGAAATACCACTAGGCATTTCGCCCGGCGTGCTAACGTTTCTGCTAGCTTTCTGTCCACCAAATCCACTCACAAGACTTTGGTTGGCCTTAGGCTAAGTGTCGCACAGAGGAACTGAACCTGGAACTATGTGGTTGCAAAGCAAACTTCTTACCACATAGTTATGGGTGTCTTAAAAAAAATTTTTTTTTTGATTTCCTTGAGACAAAAAAAAGAACAATAAATATAAACAACAATAAAATAAGAGATCAAACCAACTTTGTAAACTGGAGTAGATAAAGACAGAGAAAGTTTTATTACAGGTTAATTTGTGAATTACACAAATAAAGGGTTTGTGTTCTTTGTGCTTACCAAACTGAACACTGGTTATTGTTTTTTTTTTTTGCATTTTGGATAAGGATTTTGAATCTTTTTTTATTGTGTGTGTATGTATGTATATATATATGTATCATGTGTGAGTGAGTGTGTGTGTGTGCATACATATGTATATATATATATTATAGATATATATGCATGTATAGTTTTTTTTTTTGGTTGGCTTACATTGAGCCATAAACTTTATTAACAACAACAACAACAGCAACAACAAATAGCCAGGAATCAACCACTGTGTGACCCCCCCTTTCTTCTCCCTCACCCAAGAACAGAAAAATAAATGGTTTAAAAAATAAAAAAGAAAAGGAAAAAAAATTTAAGCTGAAAAAATTCTTTCGGAAAAAGTTTTTTTCAAAAACAGAATTAAAAAAAATTGACTGTAAAGAAAAAAAAAAAATTAGCATTTCCCTTTTTATGGCAAAAATCAAAACAAAAAAAAAAAATTCTTAAATAATAGCAATAATTATAATAATTATAATAATAATAATCAACTACAACAGTGGTGGCTGTTTGTTTGTCTGCAGGAATTTACCATTTTCTTGGTTTTCTGTAACCAGCAAATGATACCAAGACAAGTTTCTCATCTAATGAGACTGACATTTCTTCACACAAGAAATATCCAGATTTTTTTCTTTCTTCTCCTTCACTTTTCTTTTGTTTTTTTTTTTTCCCCCTCAAAATCGTTACATTTCCTTCAAATTGTCTTCGGATTTTATCATTTCTATTTCATTTCATTTGTTTTACTGTTGCTTGTTTTGTTGTTGTTTTCTTTTTGTTTTTTCATACTTTCTTTATAAAGTTAAAAATTCACTCCTCCCCACCCCCAGCCCAACCCCTACCTCCCACTTTTACCAGCAAATTTGGTTGTTTTTATTTTTTTTTATTCTATTTTTTTTAGCCCTTTCTTTTCTCCCTGTACCCCACCCATCCCTCCAACAAATCCCAAATAGTCTTCTCCAGTGTTATCATTATTATTAATATTATTATTACATTTCTTTTTTTAAGTTTTAAACATAACAATATAAGTTATTTTATATTTTTTAAAACGTTTTATATTCTTTTTTGTTGTTTT
>JAOPJW010004291.1:11435561-11450431 GCA_027122535.1 Octopus maya
ACTTTGTAGTCCATGGTATAAGATGAAGATATTTTTTTAAATTATAATTTTTCAATTCCTTTTATAGTTTCAACATTCCATTAATGAACTCAAGAACTTCTCAAATGTAAAATTGACAAAAAAATCTCCGTCAAATAGATGGAATACTTTCAACTAACCTTAGTCCTGAATTGCTGTCTATATTACTTAATTTGGCATCTTCTTTCAAGACTTTCACTGTTAATGGTAAGCCAATATTTTGCTGCAATAAAAAAGATAAAACAACTAAAAAATCAAGAAGGCAAGGCATAAACTGATTTTGCTTGGATTTAAAAAGAAGTAATACTGCTAATTTTGCCCAACAGTCTATCAATTCTGTTATCCATTAGCTGCCACATTAAAATATCTTGTGAGTGCTTCTCATCAATTACATAATGGAGCCATGAAGTTTAAGGCTTTTGGCATTAAGAAGGGCATCCAGCTGTAGAAACCTTGCCAAAGCAGATTGGAACTTGGTGCAGCCCCTCAGCTAACCAGTTTCCAGTCAAACCGTCCAACCCATGCCAGCATGGAAAGTGGACGTTAAACAATGATGATGACAATGAAGGAAACTGGAACTAAAGGTATTCATTTGTGCAGACATGGCTGGGTGCAGCTACTTGATTTCAGGTTCAGTGTAACTGCATAACACCACAAACAAGAACCTATTATCATAGCATCAGTTGATTAATGTTTTGTGAGTGAAACGATGCAGAAATCCATTAAAGGGACCATTCCTGTTCAAGAGTGATAGAATGAATTCATTTGCCTGATTTAACATCACCATCTGAGCATTGGATGAGCTGAGCAACATCCCAAACCCAATCATAACCTCCTCTCTAACTAGTCATGGAAACTTTGTAAATGGTCAGAGATGCTGCCATTTTCCCTCTAATAAAGCCATTAAAATTACAAACCAGCTGAACTAAATGGTTTGTAGTATTTAGTTACCTCCCTTTATATTCTTAGTTTGGAATCATCAAAATAGATACAGTAATACCTCACTTTATAAGGACCCGCTTTATGAGACACTGGGTTTACAAGCTTTTATGAGTTTGATTTTCTGTTTATGAGTTTTCACTTTATGAGCATTCTCTGGGTACGAATCAACTCGTATATCGAGGTATTATTGGGTTTCAGCATAATAATATACTCTCCACAAAACTTTGTAGTCCATGGTATAAGATGAAGATATTTTTTTAAATTATAATTTTTCAATTCCTTTTATAGTTTCAACATTTTCCCTCATTGATGCAAAGAAGTTAAAACAACTAAAACTAAGTGCAAAACAAAATTTTGTTTTTAAACTTTGTTGTAATTAAAAAGAAAACTCGTTTTAAGACTAAGATTAAAATAATTTTTAACAGAATGTTTTGTATTTGTTTCATCAGTAAAGAAAAATGTACAAAAGAAAATGTAAGGCAAAGTTGACTCTGGCAGAATTTGAACTCCGAACATAAAGACAGATGAACTGCTGCTAAGCATTTTGTCTGGCATGCTAATGATTCTGCCAGCTTGCTGCCTAAAGAAACTTCTTAAATATCCAACAACATCACAATGCTGATACAACATTTTAACAATCATAGATTATACAACAAAGTAATAAAAACATACATCTTTATCTGAATGCGCCAACTTGACAGATAAGTTTTTTGACAAAAGAAGTTTCCCATCAAGACATTGGCAGGCATAACTTGCTTCCTGAAAGTAAATGAATAACAATCATAATTAGATTTCATTTTAGAGATGATCAAACATAGACTAAACAATAATTGTTGACACCTTTTTTTTTTAAACTTTGGTTTATCATAAAATGAATAAAGACAATGAAAACAATAAAGTCAAACCCAGCAGTTGTTAAATTAAATGAAATTTCAGTAAATTATCTCACCTCTTTATTTTCATAAGTAGCAAAACAATATCCTCTGTGTTTACCCTGGTCTGGTCCTGACTTGTGGTACATCAAATCAAATTTCAAAAGATTACCAAATTTCTGAAGGATTTTAAGTAAAGCAAATCTGAAAGGTATATTTATATTGATAAATTATATTTATAAAGCAACAGAAAGGCAGTATTTCACTGAAAAAGACATCTGGTGTATTTTGAATAGATATTAAATTAAACAGTTAGTATTACATGCAAACTCTTCAAGAACTTGGTTAGAATCATTTGATCCTTTCAAATTACTAGTGCATTCATCATCATCACTTAACATACATGTTGGCATGAGCTGGACTGTTTAAAAGGCTCTAACTTGGAAAGAGTTACAAAGAGGAGTAGCACACACTCTACCTTTCATCCCGAGAGGCCTTTTGTTATCAACAGAAGTAATAGCTCTTTGAACTTCTTCCAGCTGGTTCTTATTCTAGCAACTTAATTTTTAGAACAACCTCCTCCACTGCTAATTAGGTCACCTAGGTAACAGAAACTGTCTACTACCTCTAAAGATCCTCCTGGGCATCTAAGAAAATTTATTTCTGATGTGTTCTTAGTTTTTATTGCTCCTGCACATCTGCCACAGACAAGACTTCTTTCTCTGTTAATCTTCCAGTGGTTCCAATGCACTTCTTGTATGTCCATAGCCATGTACATAGCCCTTTGATTCCCAGTTTTACTTTGACACCTGAAATTTTTATCTAATCCTGCTATCAATTCAGCTAACAGAACAAGGTTATCAGTATATAGTAGTCCATATGAGTAAGTCTTAAAACTCCTGTTATAGCCTGTAGAACAATAATAAGGTGACTGATAGCTGAGCTCCAGTCTGCACACTAAATTCATCACCATACTCATTGTTAACTGTTACCCAGCTGACAGAATCCTTGTACATGGCTTGGACAACTATCACCTGCCATTTCTAGCTTCTGCAGCAACCACCAGATCAGGGAGGCTTTCTCCAGTTGACAAAAGTCAAGTATAGCAGTTTACTTTTGGCTAAATATTTTGTTTATTAAAAGAGCGTCAATGGTACATCTCCTTGGTACAAAATTGAACTGTATCTCAGCCAATCTAATCCTCTTCCTAAGTAGTTACACCATAACTCCTTCAGAAGCTTTCAAGACCTATTTCAACAATTTGATGCCTTTGTAATTACTCCTCACTAAAGCCTTACCTTTACTCTTGAAACAGTTAATTATAATGTTGCTACACCAGTTACTGGGCATATCTTTCTGTACAACCTGATTAACTATACAAGTGACTAAGCCAAAGACTATCAATACATCAATCTAGACAAAACATAACTGAACTACCTTACATGTATAAACTTGCATGGACTATATACAACACAATTAAATACTACATTGCAAAATGTGTACTGAGGTTCAAAACATATTCAAGATACCAAAGATGTGAATTACTTCCAAATATTTAAATAGCTATTTCTACCATATCCCTTTAGCATTCAGATTACTCTGTCAAATCTAATCTTCTTTTCATTTACATTGTTTTAGATTGATCATACATCATCTCATAGCTTTGAGATATCAATGATGTCATTGCATATTTTAGGATGACATTGTAGGGCTAGGTGTGATGGTCTGGATCTGACTGGTTTGAATGGGTAGAATATTTGGGATGGTTTAAATGCTAATGGGTTAATTCTGATTAAGGGTTGAATGAGTCTTCTTAATGAATAGCAATAATTAGTATCTTCATCATTTTATAAGGATCAGTGATTGAGAATTGGAAAAGACAAAAGGTGCTGTTATACTTACTCTGTAACACGAGGGTCAAGGTTACCGATCCATAGTCTGCACTGGTCGGCAGCATTAGGATCTTGAGGTGGTGCTGGGAGATAAGTTGGCTGCAAGAGCAAAATGTGAGATTATATAGTGTTCACAACTTGGTAGATAACATTTTAAAACTAAAATCTAGAGGAATAAAGATCTGCACTTGTGAACAAGGAAGCTATTGTCTTTGATCTAAATCAGAATTAAACAAAATAACAATCTAGTTTTGTTCCTTTATACAAACACGAAATTTTTCAGATATCTAGGGTCATTTTATGGTGAACTTATTTACTTTGTAATGTTTAGGAAATGTTTATTTTTATGCCAAGAATGTAAATAAAATTTTAACTATTATCCATTTGTCAAACCCAGCCCATTTTATTTCCAAAATTATTATATTATATATTTTCATCTTTTGTAAAGGAGTGGCAACATCTATTTCTGAAGACTGTTACGTATTTTAGTTATGTTCTGAGTTTAAAGACTACTTTCGTCTTTTCACCAAAATGATTAAAATAATTATTAATCAAGTATCAGGAAAATTATATTAAATATACACCTTTAACATAATTATTTGGGCCAGAATTTGAAATCATTAAGGTGTCGAGCTGGAAGAATCGTTAACACGCCGGACAGAATGCTTAGCGGCATTTCGTCCGTCTTCACGTTCCAAGTTCAAATTCTGCTGAGGTCGACTTTGCCTTTCACCCTTTTGGAGTCGAGTCGATAAACTAAATACCAGTTGAGTTCTGAGGTTGATGTAATCGACTTAACTCCACCCCGAAATTGCTAGCCTTGTGCCAAAACTTGAAACTATTATGACATTATCGTTAATGGCTTAAATTTTAGGACACGATCAGCAATTTAGGAGTGGGTAAATCGATTACAACAACCCCCAATACTTGACTGGCCCTATCCTATATCTTATTGACTCCGAAAGGATGAGAGGCAAAATTGACCTCGGCGAGATTTGAACTCAGAACGTAAAGAACCAAAAATGCTGCTTAATATTTTGTCTGGAGCTGATGATTCTGCCAGTTCGTCGCCTTAATACCAAAAACAATAATTAATAAAATGAGTCAGGACTTCAAACAATAATTAATTAAAGTAGTGAGTAGACAGTGATTTTTTTTAGCTAGTGGGAAAACTATTTAAGTTTCTACCTCAATCTATTACTGGGATAAACAGTTAATAGTAGTCATTATAATTCATTTAGCTTACATCGACCAGAAACAAGAATAAATTCATACAGCTTGCAGTAGGATTTCAATACGCGACCCTATTGTCTGAAAGACTGACACAAAGCTGGAAGTTGTTGAGAAATTAGTTATCATTTAACACAAGTGTATTCTATTTTACTGACCCCAAGAAGGTGAAAGACAACGGGGGCCTACGGGAAGATTTGAACTCAGACGAAAAGGGTCGAAATTAAATTAAATGAGCAATGTCTATTGTTTCTCTGCCAAACACTGCAAGGACAACACGAATTTTTGTCAGAAATCTCTTGGTCACTCCTTTGAAATATTTTCAAATATCATTTTAAGTTCCTATAATATAAGAAAATATGTAAAGAATGATATAATTAAAGAGATAAACTTACCATGTCCGAAGTCATTTCACAACAAATTGTGAAGGGTTTACAAAAACATTTCTTAATTACAAACAAAAGCCTTTAAAAAGAACAAAGAAACCAAAATCAGTCGCAATTCTCTCTATTATGGCTTTTTTAATGGCTTAGCTAAATATCTCATAAATATTTGTTTCAGTGATGGCAAAGCAGTTAATATAAGGGTTAATACTTAAATGAAGAGAAAAGTAAAAGAACTTAAAGGAGAAAATATTTTAAAGTAGTCAAGTTGGCAACGTGTAAAGCTAACAACTAAATTAAGTTTCGTATTTAGTAATTCATCTTTTTTGTTAAGATTAATATTGATAATAGCAATAAGAATAATTAGTTATTATAATTAGTTTTATTGCTTTAAAACAATATTTGATTTATAAAGACTTATTTAAACTCCGATTCAATTCTACGTAGTGTTAGAGTGAATTACATGTAAATACAAAACTAGTTCTAGCCAAACATTTAACATGTGCCCCTCGGTTAGTAATTTTGGTTTCTCTTGTCAAAGTTTTTAGCTTTTATTATGTAACAACATTTGTTCTTACATTTCTTTAATTTGACAAACGTAAGGAAACATCGTGGAATCAGAAACTTATTGCTTGAATATATGTCATATGTATATTATTAGAAATAATTCATAAGTTTTGCCCTTGACAGGGATCTTGTTTCGGTTGTTTTGATAAGTTCTTCCTTGCAATAACTTCGTTATCACTTCGTCCTAGGTCAGATCTATAATCAAAGGCGTTTCAGCGGTGACCATCCCATCTTATTTTCATACATAATGAATCATGGACTGTATTATCAAAATGTGTTTTGCTTGTTTTGAAGTGTAATTGTAGGGAAGTTTGTCTGCTAGGTCGAGCGACAACCTTGCGGCTTCATTGTCTCGTGGAATAAAATATTTATTCATATTCATTAGATATAAGTAATTGCTTCACCTTTGTAAACCGAGCAATCAATGAAGAGGTGATCCATTCTCAAACCACCAAGAAAGCAGAGAATTCAGATTATAAATACTGTGACCGGTGGATGAGGTTGTCTAACTGCAGGTCAGCTTCCAACCCAGCAGACTCATAATCAAAGACGTTTCGATCGTGACCATCCCATCTTTTTAATCATACAGTGTATATAGGACTGAATTGTCCAACGCGTTCTTCCTGTTTTATACATCAGAGTGTAATTTGAAGGAAATTTGGCTGTTTTTTTCTAGCAGCTCGAGTAACCACCTTGAGGCTATTTATTGTGTCCTTGAGTGACAGAAACGTCCACTGGCGGCGATGCATTAATGTTTTGCAGTATTTGTCTTTCATTCCTCCATATTACACCTTGGTCGATGAGATTAAAAAGTATCTAACTTGAACTGAGATATTTTTTGCCGTACATTCTCCCAAACATCCATTGTCTTGCGCAAGAATGAAAAACCAAAACAAAGCGAGCCCTAACTCGAGTTAATATCCCCTCAATTCTGGATCCCATGGGATGGGAAGAGACCAGATAGTCTTGCCCTTTGCCCCTGGGTAAGAGGTAGGTGCCTCATCTAGAGGTATATAATTTCTTGCACCTTCCCACATTCTAGATGCTGCAGTAAATGGGAGGGTCACTGCTTCCGTAGCCGAACGGAACAAATTCCTTAAGTATCGAGACTTGTCAGTGGACCATTTCTTTCAGTCAGTGGCATTTGGAGGCACTGGACCACTAACAACGAAGTTCTTGTCGTTGGCGGCTCGCCTTACCGATGAATCAGGTAGTGCCCGTGAGGGTGCTTGGCTGTTCCAACGCCTTAGCCTCGCCATCACCCGTGGTAAAGCCGCGAGTGTGTTGGCTTGCTTCAGTTGGTTCTGTTGAACCTCGTAGTGTGTGACCAACTGAGGCACTTAGTGTTGAATTGATGATTTTTTTTCTTTCTTCACTCGTGTTTGTGTTTTCTTCGATGTTGGATTTGCATTAAAGAGAAATACTAAGTTTTAATTTTTTAAAGAGAAATACTAAGTTTAATATATAACATAAATATGTACATCTTTTAGAACATTGTCATTTTATAAGCTTTTGCTGGCAAATTTTTTAATTAACATGAACATTTATTTACAACAGGAATAATAATATATCACAAGTTTTAATCTACAGTTTAAAATCTTCCTTTTAATACTATATTGCAGATTATGAATACATGGAGGGTTTTATGGCGACTACAAACTGGTCTCTTTTCAAAGGTACAACCTGCTTTTATCCAGAAATTACCTTCCACTTTGACATCATTCAATAACAGGAGACAAATGTTATGTATGTTATCCAAATGTCATGGAAATATTGATCCAAGATCCAGTGTCTCACTAACTGCATCATGCAACTGGTGTCATATCCGTGAATATGCCAAAGCTTCCAAATCTAAGAAGAAAACCAGTAAGTATTGGATTTATTTTCATTCCTCATTCATTATTTACTAGTTATAATTATTATTGTCTGGGGTGGATCTCAAAATAAGCAAAACCTTACTGCAGAAACTGGTTGAGACTTTCTGTGAATGTTGTTCTATGAATCAGTTATTGAGAACTCTTGTTGAATTTTCGTCCGTGAATCAGGTAAATAATTATTCTAAGGCGGCGAACTGGCAGAAATGCTTAGTGGTATTTCGTCTGCTGTTACGTTCTGAGTTCAAATTTCGCCAAGGTGAACTTTGCCTTTCATCCTTTCGGGGTCGATTACATAAGTACTGGTTATGCACTGGGTCGATATAGTCAACTTTAATCCTTTGTCTGTCCTTGTTCGTCCCCTCTATGTTTAGCCCCCTGTGGGTAATAAAGAAATAAATAATTATTGTATAGCTAGAAACACGAGAATTCTATTTATGCCTGTCACTAAGGAGGTGCGCTGGATGGTACAGCCCCCTCACTGTTCAATGGTAATGGTACACCCTCACATTTATAAAATACAATTTACAAACTGGATGGCATTTCTTCCTCACTATTTAATGGTGTGCCCTCAGATTTAGAAAATACTGTTTACACAAATCTTCCTATAATACAAATTAGTGCCCACCCAGAATATTCTGAAGTACCCTTAGGCACCAAAGTCTGGCAATTAGCCTAGTTGCATTAGCCAATGTAACTCTCTCTTTTCATGATGATAGGGTGTAATTTGATTGCTATTTCTAGAAAATCTAGCATTCACCTAGAGGATGTAAAACAAAATTGAACTCACAATGTAAGGAACCAGAATAAATATTGGTTTCAAGTGTTGGTACAGGGCCAGAAGTTTTGGGGCAAAGGGTAAGTTGATTACATCAACCCTAGTACTTAACTAGTACTTATTCTATTGACCCTGAAACAGTATTGGCTCGTATATAAGGACTGCAGTAGCCCCTATTTCCACATGATATTATTGATAACATTCAATATAATGGGTCCTTTTTTTCTTTAATTCTTTCTTTATACTTGTATATTATATAATCCTTAAGCTTAATGTTAGTAGCCATCCCCCAGTTTATGAAAAAAATACTTCTCTTTATTAACAATTCCTCAAATTTCATCTATAAAAGGTAAAACTAATAAACATTTCCAAATTACTTTTTGAAGACTATTCCTTTGGAAGGTTCTCAGAAATTTCTTTTTCTGCTTACAGGTAAACCAAAAGTGTTTGTTAGTGATGAGGAAATGGAGGAGATAATAAATTTGACAGCTTTCAAATCTGAAATGTCTAGTGTGTTGGAACAACTTCAAGTGGATTACTTAAATCAACTTTCTCTCAGAATATCCACCCGTAAGTTGTCCTAATTTTCACTGTCATCATTATAATTATTATTATTATTATTATTATTATTCTCATCAACATGAATTACTTTATCATTATTTTAATGTCTCCAAGTTCTTCATGCTGCTATAGACATGTCGTCTGTCTTCATTGTCAGTGCCTTGAAATAAAAAATAACTCTCTCTCTCTTCTCATCTTATGCCAATCACTTCCTTCTTCAAACTCAATGTTTACTGATCAGATTTTCCAACATATTCACCAACTGCACACTACTACTACTACTACTACTACCCCCAACACATGATATTATTGAATTTTTCTCTCTCTCTCCTTTCTCATGCTCTCTCTCTCGTTCACTCACTTCCTATATCTCTATTATTTTACCTATGTCATCTTGCTAATTCTCCCTTTCTGTTGTAGGGCTTTATCTTTTTTTCTCTTTCTATCTCTTCTTTTTTATTCATACACCACACTATTGCCTCCTTTCTCACTCTTTCTTCCATCCCACCCTTCCTTTATTTCACTGTCTGTTCTCCTGACTTTGTCTCACCACTTATCTCTCTCTCTCTCTTCCCTCACCTATCCATCTTTATAATACACATCTCTTGATGTACTTTCTTTCTCTCTCTTCCACCTCTCTCAGCACAGCCACTGCTTTCTCCTTTCACATTCATGTATCAATACAGAAAAAGAGAGACCAGTTACCAAATAAAGAGATACTATATTTTATATAGTAATATTTATATTATTACTCTATTGCATAAGTTTAATCTAACATATCTTTGTTATTTCTCATTTCATTACCTTAATTTTTGTGCAAAATTCTGATAACTCCACAATCCACTTATTTCAGGTGTTTTTGATACAATTACTGTGAAAATAGAAAATAAAGAGTTTCGTCTCAACCAAATTGCTCAAATTATCCAGAAGAATCCATCTTTGATCGTGATTAATTTAAGGGAGTCAACTCAGGTTTGTCTACTGATTGTCTTCTTTATTATTGCATATCTTATTACATTCTTTTCCATTTAATATTAATTAATTCTGTTACATTTGATGGCATAAAAGACTCCCCAATATCAGCTGCACATATTCAAGAAGAAAGATTTTTGTACATGGAAGCATGTAATATATGCCAAACTTTGTAGGACCTGGGGTGATTTTTTTGAGAAATTTTTGAACAAAAAAGTGCATCTTATATGTCATCAAACATGGTAATTATTTTCTCATTTACCATGTATATCTTTCGTCATATTACCTTAATCATCACCACCAATTTTATGACTCCATTATTTCATTTAATATTGATTTCAAAATTTTGGTACAAAACCAGCAATTTCAAGGGAGGGAATAAGTCGATTGCATTGACTCCAGTGTTCAATTTGCACTCATTTTCTTGACTCTGAAAGGATGAAAGGCAAAGTAGACCTTGGTGGAATTTAAACTCAGAAGATAAAGGCAGATGAAATTCTGCTAAGCTGTTTGTCTGGTATGCTAACAATTCTGTCAGTTTGCTACCTTATTATTTCATTTAATATTAATTTACTGATTTATGTCAATTGCTAACATAGACACAAGAGTTTGAAATTTCAGGGAGTATTGTTTATTAAGACTGGTTCCAATTCTTGATTGTTACTTATTTTATTGACTCCAGAATATTCTTTTCTACTATAGGCACAAGGCGTGAAATTTTCTAGGGGTAGGGACTAGTTGATTATATCAGTCCCAGTGTTCTCAACTGGTACTTACTTCATTGACCCCCCCCCCTCGCCTGGCAGAGTTTGAATTTATAATGTAAAGATGGCTGAAATATCATTAAAGATTTTGTCCAATGTGCTAATGATTTTGTCCATTGTGCTAATGATTTTGCCAGCTTGCCACTTTTAATGGTTTCAAATTTTGGCACAAGGCCAGCAAGTTTTTCGGGTAGGGGATCAAGTTGATTACATTAACCTCAGTACTTAGCTGATACTTATTTCATCGATCCCCAAAGAGTGAAAGGCAAAGTCGGGCTAAGTGGAATTTGAACTCATAATGTAAAGACAGAGACTAAGCATTTCGTTCAGTGTGGTAATGATTTTGCCACCTCACCACCTTAGTGACTTCAAAATAATGATACATGAAATTAACAGTGGTTAGGGAAAGAAGACCTGTGACTAAATCTTCAAAGTACTTTTGCCCATCACTCTACAATTTCTAATATTCAAATAGATAACATAGCTGGCAGCTGTGTATTAAATGTATTTCGATGTTTGGCTGTAATTTCAGATAATACTGGAGATTGCCTTTGTAGTTCTTTCTGTTAAAGTTAATAAAATAATATCTGAAATATATTGGTTTTAAATTTTGGTACAAGGCCACCAGTTTGGAGAGGGAGGAGGCCAAGTCAATTAAATCAACTCCAGTGCTTAACTGGTACTTATTTTAATGGGCTCCCAAAAGGATGAAAGGCAAAGTCAACTTCAGTGGAATTTGAACTCAGAATGTACAGGGTGTCCACAAAGTCTGGGTACATGGAGTAAATAAAATCATAACATAAACAATTAAATATAAGGAATAATAAGTTTTTAAAGTATGTGTTAATCCCCACGTAGGTACATGGAGTAAATAAAATCATAACATAAACAATTAAATATAAGGAATAATAAGTTTTTAAAGTATGTGTTAATACCCACGTAAGTACATGGAGTAAATAAAATCATAACATAAGCAATTAAATGTAAGAAATAATAATTTCTTAAAGTATGTGTTAATCCCTATGTACCCAGACTTTGTGGACACCCTGTAGAGATTGACAAAATGCTGTTAAGCATCTTGCCCAGCATACTAACACTTCTGCCAGCTTGCCACCTTAAATATCTGAAATAAATTGAAGATTGGTTCAGTTACCTGTAGAATTTGACAAATATTAAAATAACTGATTTATATTTTCTCTCCAGTATTTGCCAATAGTGAAGAATGCAATCATTAAATCAGGAGCTGCCATAAACCCTCAAGTGGATGGAACAACTATTTTTATTCCAATACCAAAGTAAGAACTCTGTTGTAATCACTTAATGAAAATTCTTGTTGATGCTGACTCCAGCTCCCCACAACTCCATCATTTTAGGTTCTAAAATTTAGACTCAGCATCTTTTCATCTCTTCTCAGCTTTCATCAAACCCTTTCTCTTTATCATTTTAGTCTGTCTCTTCTGTGAATGTCTTCTATCAACTAACACAACTAACTGGTATGAGCAGGTACCAAGTAAAGTTATGCAGGAGGATGGAAATGTAATAATACTCTGGGACCATGATTTTCAGATGGATTTTGGAATCGAACACTGTCTTCTCTTGCTCAATGAATGTTAGCTATAATGGTTTGTTCTTTGTTAAGAACTTTTCCTGTAGCTGTTTCACTGAAAAGAAGACATCAGTCATTCCATTTCCTGACACAAACCCAAACTGCACCTTGTTTAAGCTAATTCCCTTTCTGTCACTTCCATAATATGGTCCACAAATTCGATGCCTTTGTAGTTGGTCTTTTCTTAATTATCTTCTTTGTTCTTGTAGCAGTAGACAGTGATATTGCTATGCTAGTCAATGGAGATAACACCTCTTTGTATGGCCTGCTTATAAATGGAAGTCCTATTTGTATATCCTACATCACTAGATTTTTTCAATGTCTATTTCTCTTGGGTCTACAGCTAACCCTGCCTCTATATCTTTAATGACCCTTTTTGTTTAAAATCATTTTATTTGAGATTGTTAATGTACTTAAAATGTACAGCACACAATATTCTCAAATCCCTCTTATAATATGACATATTTTTCTTTTTGCCTTTGTAGAAAACAATTATGTAACTTAACCCTTTAAATTTCTGTTTTGTTTAGAGTTTCAAAAGAACATCGTGAAAAGCTCTGCAAATCTGCTAAAACATTTTGTGATAAAAGTAAGCAGAAACTGCGTGAAATTTGCAATAGATATACAAAGAAATTGAAAGCTAACAAAGGAGCCTACTCAGAAGATTTACTTATGAATATTCATGAATCAGTAAGTTTAAAAACCTCTTGTTTGAAGAAATTGTCCTGAAGATTCAGGCATTTCCATATAAAAAAAAAAATTTCTGGTTTACGACCTGATGTCTTTATTCTCTATCACACACCTTGACTATTTTATAGATGTGTGGTCATCACAGACAAACATCAGGAATAGTATGGTATAGCAGTTGTAGAGAGTCTAGAGTTTTTAGCTGTGTGTTGGGTTGGAACAATTTAAATTCTTAAATTTTATTGCTATTCTTGTTTAGCCCCAGTTCAACTCAAACTAAACAGATCTATGATGAAAGATGTTCCAGTCGTGACTATCTTGTCAATTTGTATATCTATGACTACATTGTCTAGTGTGTCCTTCCTTTTATTTACAAAGTATGTGTGTTTGAGGGTGCTTTGGCTGTTGTTTCTAACGGTTTGAGTGACTGTAGAGGCTCTCACATTGACTCGTTATTTGTTGTTCCTTGTCTTGATGTTATTCACTGACATTCGACTATCATATCTCTATTACAAATTGTTGATATTCTGTTCATATAAGTTATACAGGCCTTATGGGCAAGTGTCAGTGTTACATTATTACTAGCTTGTCTCTAAGTTCAGGTGAGGCCCACATCTGGGACAGTGCTATGGCTACACACACTGACATCCAGGGAAAGGTCTCCTGATCAATTGACATAAAATCACAGACAAACACACTTCAACCTATGGCTCATATATATATATGTTGTGTCTCCTCTCTCTGCCTTTTCTGCCACTACTACAATGGCCTCTACTCCTTGGAACTGGCTTGTCTTCTGCCTCCTTACTCTTGACTTAAACATCTCTCCTCTCATCCAAACCTCATACCTCACCAAGACCCAGTCCATTTTAGTCCTCCAGAGCATTGGTTGTCTGGAATTCCCTCCCTCCTTGTATCTTTCCTGCAACAGTTTATGTAAAACAATGGCATTACTCATTGAACTAAGAGGATCTATGAAGGTCATCAGCGTTGTCCCCTATTTTACCAGACTAGAGGAAAAAAAGGTGGATTATCTTCATAAAAACATGTCTGTATATGGTTAGGGATAGCAGCAACCAGACAATGTATGAGACACTCAGAGTTAAAATTGTAGTAGGAGACAGACAGAGCCCTGTAACACTTGATGGGATAAAGTGATTGATTTTCATATCATTTTCAGTAAATCACTACTGTTGTATTTTGTTGTTACTATGGTTACAATGTTTACTAATGTTATTCTTATTTTATGCAGTTGGTACATCAGATGCAAGGGAAGATGACAGAAGCTGAGGAGATGATGGCACGGAAACAAAAAGATTTGTTAGGAGACCAGAAATAACTAATTAATTAATAAAAAAGTAAGAAAGAAATCTTGTGTTTTAGTCCTTTCTCTTGTATAATTTCTAATGTTCGTATGAGTTCTTGAAGACAAAAGAAAAAAATAAAGATTCAATGCATGCCAACATGATGGCTTATAGTTAGAAAATCTTTAATGTGTTTGTATGAATTGTACATATGGTAAGAAGCTTGCTTCCCAACCACATGGGTTCCAGGTTCAGTTCTACTACATGGCACCTTGAGCAAGTGTCTTCTATTATAGCCTTGTGAGTAGATTTGGTAGACAGAAGAAGCCTGTCATATATATGTGTGTGTGTAAGTGTGTGTGTGTGTGTAAGTGTGTGTGTGTGTGTGTGTGTGTGTATGTGTACATGCATGTGTGTGAG
>JAOPJW010004291.1:14095550-14105928 GCA_027122535.1 Octopus maya
TTGCCCTTCCCTTGGATAACATCAGCGGTGTGGAGAGGGGAGGCCGGTATGCATGGGCGACTGTTGGTCTTCCACTAACAATCTTGCCCGGACTTGTGCCTTGGAGGGTAACTTTCTAGGTGCAATCCCATGGTCAGTCATGACCGAAGGGGGCCTCCATAACAAGGTCACAAGTTTTGAGGACGAGATGGAGTCAATTAAAACAGACCCTGCTTCCACTCGGTATTAATTAGACTGGTACTTTATTTTATCATCCACTCGTGGGAGCTGAAAGAAGCCAGGGCACAAAACATCATACTGCAAAGGCATTCTGGCCACTTCACTACTATTTCTGCTATATAAATTAAGTACAGTCAAGTACTGGGGTTTGAATGTGATCAACTAACACATTCCCCACAAACTTCAGCCCTTGTGCCTATAGCGGAAAAGATTATTATTATTATTATTATTATTATTAAGGTGGTGAGCTGGTAGAATTGTTAGCATGCCACATGGAATGCTTAGCAGTATTTTGTCTGTTTATACGTCCTGAGTTCAAATTCTTCCAAGGTCGACTTTGCATGTCATCCTTTTGGGGTCGATAAAATAAGTACCAGTCGAACTCATCCCCCCCCCCAACTTGCTGTCCCTATAGCAAAAAAAAAATGAAATCATCATCATCATCATAACTACTATTATTAGGACATATGGCCTAGCGGTTAAGATGGTGCACTCATGATTGTAATTTCAATTCCAAGACTGGATGGTTATATTGTGTTCTTGAGGAAAACATTTCATCTCACGTTGCACTGCAATCACTTCAACCCCTGATGTGTGGTGCACTGTGCAGCTGTTCAGACAACATTGATCTGATGGAGAGGAGGAGGAAAGGGATTCCAATGCGGGTTATCTCACTATGGCATATCACACATGCATGCATGCAGACACACACAGACACACACACACACACACACACACACACACACACACACACATTCTGTGTCATCACCACCATCAAAATTACTATATTTACTGCTATGTGGTGATGACCATAATCAAAGGAGATACCATTACAATGTACTTAGGCTGGTGTACCCAAGAAATCTCATACATAATTTTATGATCAATAAAATCTTTTACCCCCACCCTCACCCTCTTGATCCCCATGCCTCACTCATTTTTACCCACCTCATATTTGCAAGGTCCATCCTGATTCTTCATCACCATCATTCCTTATCACTTCCCAGTTCACTTGATCAATCCCACATTCTCTCTCTCTCTTCTAAAATGTAAGTAGTCTTGTTGTTCCTCTGCAGCAATAAACCTTTTACCCCTTAACCAACCCACTAGTATAAAATTGTTCTTTAGGTGTTTGTAGTTTGTAAACTGTGTGATGGCCTTAATAGTGCAGGTGATACCTAAACAGAAAAAGCATAAAAAAAAAAAAAAAGCACACAGGACACCCTTTAAGGTGTTTGTTGTGAGAAAGGGGCACCTAGCTGTGGAAACCATGCCAAAGCAGACAATTGAGCACGATGCAGCTGTTGGGGCCCATCTGAATCTGTCAAACCATCCAACGCATGTTACAATGGAACATGGACATTAGATGATGATGACAATGATGAAACAACAACAATGGCAGTGGCAGTAGCAGCACATCCACCCCCACCAAAATTTAATGTCCATTTAATGGCATGGGTTGGACGGCTTGACAAGAACTGGCAAGGCCAGTAGCACACCAGGTTCCATAGTTTGTTTTGGCTTGGTTTCTACAGCTGGATGCCTTCCTAATGCCAACCACATTCACAGAGTGTACCGAGTGCTTTTTACGTGACACCAACACCCACACCAAAGCATTTTATGTTGCACCTGGGTTCAAGATCTCTATTCTGTTATGGTAGGCAGGTCTTTTTGAGGTCAGCAATGCATCACATACCTTGGCCCTCTAATAGCAGCAGTGATTCCAGGCATGGCTGTATGGTTACAAAGCTTGCAATTCCACTGCATAGCATCTTGAGAGTGGATTTGATAAGTAGAAACTGAAAGAAGTCCATTATGTCAGTGTGCATGTGTCTCCTTGTCTTGACATCACACAATAAAAATATGCCTGGCTTTTATGAAAAAAGAGGTTAGTGACAGGAAGAGCATCCATGCACAGAAAATCTGCCTGAACAAATTCTGTCTAACTCATGGAAAAGTAAATGCTAAAGTGGTGATGACGATGACTCCAATGTGCTGACAGCTAGAAATCCATACACCAGAAAGGAAACTCATTTGTTTTGTGGCAACCCCACCTCTTCTTTCATTGGGTTTAGTCTACTGGGCTATGACCTTGCTAGGACGCAACTTTTGAGCTTCAAACATATGAGATAAAACTAATTACTACATGGTACTGTGCCTGATGTTCTACCAATTCTATATGTCTGTATATTTTAATCTTTCTTTAAACTGACAAGGGAGACAAACACAATCAGTGATTGAATAAGAAAAAAACGATAAGTGATTAAATCAGAAAATAAGAACAACCATACCTGCAATAAATATGGTATATGAGCTTCATGTGGTTGGAAAACCTTATTTAATACAGCTCCTCCCAGCAGTAAATCAGCAACTCTGAAAGAGATACATAGCGTAATGAAACGACTGACATTTAGGGAAATAAGACAAAATTACCAGAGGGAAAAAGGAGAAAAATAAACGACACACATGTAGGGTGTGGATTACAGGTGTGTGTGTGTGTGTGTGTGTGTGTGCATCTGTGCACATGCATGTGTTTGCAGTTTTCTCAATTAGTTTCTCAATTAGTTTATCAACTTCAAAAATCAAAAGGTCTGTGATTAAGCCGGCTGGTGTAATCAGTAGGCTTTCATAGCAATTCAGTTCACCCACACAAATTGTCGCTTAAAAGTAAGGAGGGATTAAGGCTGAAATCTCTGCAGTCAGCTAACAAGAATGAATCACATCTGCTCTGTAACAGAGCTGGAGAACTTTCTCAACCAGAACATTAATGTAACCTTCAGTAAACTCCTAAGCTTTCATGTCAAAGCAATGCTAGCATTTAATAAACATAAGCTTGCTCTAGATAGCTTGGAAGAAATAAATAAATGAAAACAAAAAGAAAAAGAAAAAAACCTTCAAATCTCATAATCTTGTACAAAAATGTATAATCCCTTATCTAAAAGTACACCCTACATGGTCGTATCATAAAAGTACACAATTCAGAGAATAGGATTATTTAAAGAATTAAGATTTGGTAAAAACAGTTGAGTAACTAAATATTTTACAGCAAGAGGGTCTAAAGACCAGCCTGTGGGTCAGGGCTGGACTACCTACAGTTTTAAAAAAAATTTTACTTGTCCTGTACACATTTTATTAAAATATCCAAAATTTTATCTTATGCATTCAATAATGAACCAAAGGAAAAAAAAAAAGTTCCTTTCCACATTGTTTTCCCTTTTTTTAAAAAAACCTTTTTGACATCAGCCCATCAGAAAGTGCCCCTAATTCTAAAATACAAACTTTCTGTTTAAAGTGATCTAAATTAAAATCTTCCATTAAAATTCCATGTTAATTTATGTTTCAAACACAAACACAAAATAACGACAAATTTGTTTTACTAAATTTTTCATTATGATCAAAATTAATTGAAACAAAGGCAGTGTCCTTCAACAGAAATATTGTAACAAAATGGTTTATGACATTTTGGGAAATATGAAATACTGTACCTGCTGACATGTCACAACACTACTTCCCCTCTCCCCTCTACAAAAACTTTATGTAAGAATTTTTTGTTTATCTTTCAACCCTGTATTAATAAATCGGTGCTGTTCACTAAGACATGCAATGAACAGAAATACATATTTTAATCCAATATCAAAACAGGAGATTGGAAAAAAAGATTAGTAGTATTTATTCACCATTATGCATATTTCATTCCCTAATATGAGTTACAAAATCATACATGTAGGAGAAACATAAAAGATGTCTCCAATTAGAAATTCTTCAGACAGAGAACCAAATGCACCTCTCTTCTTAATATAGTAGGGCATGGTTTGAGGAATATTTGACTGTTGTTTCTACCATGTCATGCAACTCCATAGAGGCTCCCCTATTATCTTGCCTATACAAGAGAGACAATAAAATACAGACCAGTAATATACTGGAAATAAACAATTGTGGGGACCCTAACTATATATATTTGGCAGTCTCATTAGGGCTGGTGACACAAAAAACACCCAGTACACTCTGTAAAGTGGTTAGGGTTAGGAAGGGCATGCAGCTGTATAAAAACCATGCCAAAACAGACATTGAAGCTCAACATAGCCCTCTGCCCTGTTGTATTCTGTCAAACGGTCCAACCCATACTGGCAAGGAATAAAGGTACATGATGACGACGATGACAACCTTATGAAACAGAAAGCATAAAACAGGAGATGGTAACAATGAGTCAGCCCTGGAGTTATAACCAGATTCAAATATGTGAAGTAAGTTTTTATAGCAGTCATTGAAATCTTCCATGCCATAAGTAGATTGGGAATCAAGGAGGAAGTGAAGAAATAATAAGAATTGTTAAGTGATAAAATACAAAATGGGGGTAAGAGTTCCCTCTCCACCCCATAACATCTGAAATAAAATAAGAGCTGAAGTATGCAGGAGTAGACAAAACATTCAGCTCTTGACCTCCAAAAAAGTGTGGGCCACTTTCAAAGAAAATTAGCCACCTTACTCTCATACACACACACGGCAAGCTGGCAGAATCATTACTGTGCCAGACAAAATGCTTAGTGACATTTCTTCCAGTCCTTTACATTCTGAGTTCAAATACTGCTGAGGTTGAATATGCTTTTCATTCTTTCAGGATTGATAAAGTAAGATTTCACATCCTCTCAAAATTGCTGGCCTTGTGCCAGAATTAGAAACAAAGAATAGGCCCAGAAACACTCTTGCAAAGTTAAGTTAATTAGCTTCATTGAAGCAGAATTAGTGATAGAGAAAAAGAGTAATAAACAAATCAGAACATCAGTGTCTATCAGCAGAATTCCACGACAAAGCCAGCAAGTAGCTCAGTGTTGCTCAAAACCAAATTTATGGCAACTTAAACTAATTGAAAATACAAACATGCATTGACAAACATGAAATGGAAAAGTGCGACATGAATGAACTTTCCATCACAACCTCATCTGATTGGTGAGAAGGAACATTTATGTCAATGATTTCCTTTGTGCTTAAGACATGACTCTTACTGGCGATACTGACTTTTTGGGATTGGGTAGGGGTCAATTGTGTCACTCCTTTTGATACCAACTCACCCGAAACTGCCCCCTTGTTTCTATGGTACAAATTTGCTTTTCTAAAAAGCTATCATGTTAATCTATATTCCAAACACTATCAGAATAATCCTTTCTACTATAAGCACAAAGCCTGATATTTTAGGGGTGGGACTAGTTGATAACATTGATCCCAGTGCTCAAATGATACTGATTTCATCGATCCTGAAAGGATGAAAGGCAAAGTTGATGATGGTGGAATCTGAGCTCAGAAAATAAATACGGATGAAATTCTGCCTAGTGTGCTAACGATTCTACCAAATGTAATGCTTTTCAATCACATTGTTTTTAATCAATCATGTATTATCTCAAAGTTTTGAAATTTTGATGATGTGATTGTATATTTTTCAAATAGCCTTGAAAATGGGTGTGATAGGCTGGACCTGGCTGGTTAGAATATCTGGCCCAAATATGCTACCATATTTGGGCCAGATTAAATGCTAAAGGGTTAAACACTACCTTAGTAATGACATATTTTACTAAATTCTTCCTTATTTTCAAAGCGAGATAAAACACAGCAGTATATTTTAACAAATCAAGATTTGGGGTCATGATGCAGCTACTTTGTGACAGCAGTAAATGCAATCCTCCTTAATAAGAACAAAGAAAAGCCAATTCCCACAAGAGAAAACTTATGTACCAGATTCACAGCAAAATTTATGCACTCCAGCAATGTATATTCTATCTCACTCGTATAGGATTTCCCAGATGTTAAACGTAATTACGATTAAAGTAAGATGCTTTGTTTTCCAGAAAATAGATCTTCAAAGGGTATCTAATTCAACACGCTAAGCTTATCAATTAAATGCCATGTGGTCTGTGATTAATTTTACTCATTCAAATAAGTGAACAGTGACATTTAAAATACTTGGCAATAAGATTCAGAAGAAGAAAATCAAGTGCATCAATAAATGCATAGCCAGACAGACAGACAGAGACATCAGTTACAGTAAAGTCATTTAATTCTTGTAAAAACAGGATTCTTTTATTCTGAAGTAGAGCATTAGAAATACAATGAAATATTTTGGCTTCTTTCATTATTCCTCTAAAGTGCAGATTTATTTACTTATTTTTCTGAATGTTGCGACAATTTAACGTACTCATGCACGCAGGCAGGCACACACACACACACACACACACACACACACACACGTATGAACAAGTCTATATTTAGCCAGAAGAAAAAGTAAATTGTTTTATTTATAGTAACACAGTTAAGGAAATTCCAGTGAGGTGAAGAAGGTGACAAGAAAAATAAAGGAAGACTGTGAGAATGTATAGGTGTGAATTGAAGATATTGGTCCACAGAAAACATTGAAGAAAAATCACTCCAATGTCTTAACAATCAACAACAGATTTGATCATTTTGATTTGAAAATTAAATGATGCTTCAAAATTTGGTACATTTCTGTGCTAATAAAGTAGTTGTTTGGTAAACAGGAATGACTGTGGCAAGCGAAAACATAAAAAACGTCATTATTGAAGATGAAAAAGGCTTACAACATCTCTGATGAAGACTGACTGCTCAACTAACTGCCCAAAATAATTAATCCTATGAAAATAATCTGGTTTAATTTGGAAATTTTTATTACTAAAATATATAATTAATTATATTTCAAACAAAGCATTAATTTTCTTTGATTGAATCATAATAACTAAAAAATCTTTGTTAACAATACTTAAGCTATTTTTATTTGCTTTAAATCAGCACATTATAAAAATATCCAACATAATTAATCACCTAATTAATTAGGGTAATTCTTTGATCGCTGAGTTATTATCTGTATATTCCACTTATTTTTTTGCCTGTTTTGTTCAGATTACAGGGAAGTCCCTTGAGTAGGGGTGCATCCTGCATGATTTAGGATACTAAACCCCAAAAATAATTACAACTGCTACACTAATAAACCTAGATCCCATATAAACTGTCATTCAGTTAGCACTTTCATTTGTGAACAATGAATAACTTCAAAGCAACAACAAATAGACAGATGCTATTTGCATTGATAAGTAAATGATAGACGCAAGTTAAATCATTTAATCTGTTAAATAATAATAAATGATAATGATGATGATGTAAGCTACTAAACTTCTTACATTCTCTTGATTTTCTGTAATTCAGACTACTTTATGATCCCAGCAGACAAAATTGAAAAGGCATTGCCCCAGAGGATGGTGAGGGAGATGTGCTGGAACAGCCACATTCTACCCTGATAGCAGTGAGCAGGGATATGGTCCATTGGCTTGAGAATGCTGGAGGACTCCACTGCCACAGGGTTGACTATAAACCTCTCAGAAAGTGACCGGTCAAACAGAAACATTGTTGGCACGGTAACTCATTCTCATCCTCAGCTATTTTAATATGTAGCTTTCTATCACCATTCCCAAAATGGTACGAGTTGGGCAGGTATGTAATACAGTGTATCACTTCTAATTCTCCTGTGTCGTTTCTATGTGAGAGCCCAAGACCTCCAAATCCAACTTTCCCACTATTTTCTTCTCTATCACTATTAATGTTTGTCTGTTAGCATACAGCATATTTTACACCCAACAAACATCATTGATGCAACTAATTTAGCTGTTTCTGCTGCACCCAATCCTTGATGTCATTGACGACAAACCATTTCTTCAAATTGGTTGCACTTTGCCTTTCCTGCAAATCTATTTTTAACACATTCAATGGATCATTATTCAACTTATTTTTTATTATTATTCTCCTTAGATCTTTTGCAATCAATGCTTATATCTTACAACCATGCAACATTACACCGCTTGCATACATTGTGCTGTTTCCTCTCTGCATATATATGTATATGATATTATGATATAGACAGAAATCCTTTGTTGCCATCAGAGGTAACAACTTCCCAAAATTCAAACTTAGAAATGTAATTAAGGTGAATTATACCAAACCAGAAACAATATGGCAAAATGACAATAATAGTTGTTAAATTAATACATATTTTTCAAAACAAAAGAATTTCTTCTACCACTACCACCACCACAAGGCGAAAAGAAATCTGATATAAAAGACACCATGACCATCACTACCAACATTGTAACAAGAACCTTTAATAGATATATTATAGATATATTAGTGAAGAGTGATCCAGCTTATTGCATTCTGTGCTATGTTTATGAACGGGGAAATGTAAATTATATAAAAATAAATAGGTTAACAGAGCTTATTGTGTGGGAATTGTTGGGTTGTTTATTTGTGATACTAAATTTAGATAGCCATTAACTTGACAACTTGTCATTCATGTAGAATCTTAGAACCACATTACTGTCTACCATTAGGAAATAAGGAGAAGAAGAAATAAAAGAAAGAGAGAAAGAACAATAAAACAAATTCCAGTTCATGAAGATATTTGACACACAGGTTTCTTACATAGGTTTGTCATCAACCCCAAAATTCATATTTACAACATAAAATTCACTGAATCAAAAGTAGTCTTTCACAAAAAGAAAGCATCCATAGTTACAGCGATAAAAAGAGACGAAGACATAGCAAGGTTTTAGCCAACCAAAAATAGAAGAATACACAAGGAGAGAGCCATTAGCATAGCTGAAAATAGCACAGATACAGCACCAGTTTTCTGTCACTCTTTCACTCCAGACCCTTTCTAAGGTTTCCAGTGTGCCAGATTAACCCTATTGTTACCACATTTCTGTTGAAACACACTAACTTTGAATGAATTCAGAAAATAATGAAGAATTTAGTAAAATAAATATCATACTAAGTTGGTATTTGGAACATAAAGGAATATTTAGTAGTAGACACTTGCCCAAGGCGTCCCGCAGAGGAACTGAACCCAGAACCATGTTATTGGGAAGCAAACTTTGAACCACACAAGACATGCCAGTGCTTATTATTTAAGAAAATTTAATATTGTGGAGGCACATGGCTTAGTAAATTAATGTTGGACTCCTGATTGTAAAGATTGTGGTTTTGATTCCTGGACCAGGTGACACACTGTGTTCTTGAGCAAAACAATTCATTTCACCTTGCTCCAGTCTACTCAGCTGGCACCCAGAATCCCATCCAGGTGGGGAATGCATAAGTTATGGAAACCAGAAAACTAGCTATATGAATCTAGATGACTCGGGAAGGATCTTACCTAAATTTAATACTGGATATGGCTGGTTTAAATGATAAAGGATTAAGATAGACTAAAGAGAATTGGCTTGAAATTTTGGCACAAAGGCAGCAAGTTCTGCATAAGCTGATTACATTAATCCCCAGCACTCAGGCTGGTACTATTCTATTGACCCTGAAAAGATGAAAGGCAAAGATGGCCTCAGTGGAATTTGAACTCAGAACCTAAGGACAGACGAAATATTGCTAAGCATTTTGCCCAGTATCCCAACAATTCTGTCAGCTTGCTGCCCAAGATTGAAGTAATTAGGAAATGTTTAGTGCCAGGTTTAAGTGAAAGCTAAGACCCAGTCTTCAGTGCTGTGATAATTCCGACAATCAATGAGAAACTAATTCTCAGGAAATGTAAGAAAGACACGGAGCAGGTGATTTAATTTATTCAAAGACAAATGATTGACAGCACAATTATTCATAGCAAAATAACCATTACAAATAATCGAAAATAAACAGAAACAAACTACTGTAGCATAGAAGAAGAAGAAAAAAAAAACACACACATCAGTCAAATATGAAAGAAGTTCTTAGGATGAATTGCCAGGCAAAATTATTCAGCTTGTAGGATTTCTAACACAGACACAGAATCGCATAAATTTTTGAAGAAATTTACTGAAACTTAGTTTATCATAAGTGCATGCATGGTTGTGTGGTAAGAAGCTTGCTTCCCAACCACATGGTTCCAAGTTCAGTCCTACTGTGCGACACCTTGAGCAAGTGTCTTCTACTATAGCCTTGAGTCAACTAAAGTCTTGTGAGTGGATTTGGCAGGTGGAAACTGAAAGAAACCTATTGTGTACATGTATACGTACACACACACACACACACATATATATATACAAACACACACACACACACACATATATATATATATATATACGACGGGCTTCTTTCAGTTTCCGTCTACCAAATCCACTCA
>JAOPJW010004291.1:14396754-14411501 GCA_027122535.1 Octopus maya
GCTATAGTAGAAGACACTTACCCAAGGTGCCACGCAGTGGGACTGAACCTGGAACCATGTGGTTCGTAAGCAAGCTACTTACCCACACAGCCACTCCTATGCCTGGATTGAAAATTTCTGTAATTAAAGGTGTTCCATTCGTGACCATTCCAACTTCTATTTCAGTCATCATCATCATCATTTAACATCCACTTTTCCATAATTGCATGTGTTGAACAGAGTTTAACTGAAGCGTATTTTCTGAGTGGATGACCTCCCTGTTGCCAGCCTTCACCTGTTTTCAATCAAGGTAATATTTCCCCATGACCAAACAGGTTTTCCACAGAATATTGGAAATGAATGAGATTACTTCTATGAGAGTGACAACCATTTTACAACTACCATGTGATGTCAATACAAGGAAACACAAACATATGCACAGACACATACATTAATAGGCCCAGACTCGTATACATACATATATATATATACACATATATATATGATGGACATTTTGTTCATCCTCCCGTTCTCAGTTCAAATTCAGCCAATGATGACTTTACCTTTCATTCTTTTAGGGTCAATAAAATAAGCACCTGTCGAGTACTAGATTCAATGTAATTGACTTAGCCCCTCCCCTGCACAACTTAGCCCCTCCCCTTCACAACAGCCCCTCCTCTGCACAACTTAGCTCCTCCCCTGCACAATTTGTCTTTAGTAAGACATCTATCTTTATTTTTCTATTATACTTTAAGCTCTCAACTGGCACAAAGCCACCTCCCTCAGTTTTACTCCCTCTCCAAAGAGGTCTTTGTCTGGTAAGTTACTTGCTGATCCAACTGGTGCTGGTGCCACATAAAAAGCACTCGGTACACTCTGCAAAGTGGTTGGCATTAGGATGGATACCTGGCTGAAGAAACCATACCAAAGCAGACAATGGAGCTGTTACAGTTCGCTGGCATGCCCACTCCTGTCAAAGCATCCAACCCATGCCAGCATGGAAGACAGAAATTAAATGATGATGATGACAGGTGGCAGCTCATAAATATTTAAACAGTTTTCATCGCTAAAGATGAGATTACTAAGCAAAAACAACAAAAAAAAAAAAATGTCTATATTGATTTAGTAACAAAGTTTTTTAATGTATGTTTTTCTTTTGTGTGTGGTGGAGGGAGAGGGGGCACTCTCTGACTGGTTTCAAATTTTGGCACAAGGCCAATAATTTCAAGTGAGAGGTAAGTCAAATACATTGACCATAGTACTCAACTGGTACTTATTTTATCAAAGCTGACTTTGGGAAAATTTGAACCCAGAATGTAAAGACGGATGAAAAACCACAAAGCATTTTGCCCGGAGTGCTGACGATTCTGCCAGCTTGTTGCCTTAAATAATGGTTTCAAATTTTGGTACAAGGCCAGCAACTTTGGGGAAGCAGGTAAGTTGATTACATCAGTTCCAGTACTCAACTGGCACTTATTTTATTGGTCTCAAAAGGATGAACCGAGAACGTAAAGACAGACGAATGCCGCTAAGCATTTTGCCCGATATGCTAACAATTCTGCTAGTTTGTCACCCAAGGGGTAGTTTCTAATTGAAAAGAAAATTTGTCATTCTTACCTAGAGCTCCTACAACGGTTGACGAAGCTCCCATATCCCTCACATGCGGTCCTATCAATGGTAAGATCATGCTTACACCAAGAAAGTCATGACAAAAAAAAAAAAAAAAAAAAAAAAAAGAAAACAGAGAGCATTTTAGAGAATTGGGTTCTTACTCAATCATTTGAGGACAAATGATTTATATGTTACTCAAAAAAATGAAAGGTAAACTCCGTTCTGAAATTTTCATTTGAACCTAAAACATAGACAGATAAAATTAAATATTGTTAACTATTTACTGAAGGATGACCTGAGGACACTGAACTTTAGGGAGATGACAAAAGACTGATATATCTGGTGCCTTGTGGTACTCAAGAAGACCTGTCCTCCACAGCAGAAATGTTAATGCCACTCCCCCTGATGAAGTTGGTTGGCCTGCAAGAGCCCTGTGCCAGTGCCATGTAAAAAGCACTTGTGCTGGTTCCACTTTCAAAGTGCTCATGCTGGTGGCACATAAAACACTTGTGCTGGTGCCACATTAAAAGCACTCAGCACATTCTGTAAAGTGGTTGGCATTAGGAAGGGCATCCAGCCATAGAAACCAAGCCAAATCAGACTGGAACCTGGTGTGGCTCTCCTGCTTGCCAGCTTGGAAAACAGACATTAAGGGATGATGATGATGATAACTTAGTCTTATTTTTTGCCATTTCTGCCAACTTAATACAAGCTGAACTGCTCAAATTCAGCAACTTTCGGACCTGGCTATTTCCAGATCATAGCAAAATGATGGAAAACAGAAACTGATCCTTAACACATCAACCACCAGTCTGTCACTAAACTTACTGGTGATACTACATATTTCTAGTGTGCCTGGGAAGAGTCATTTTCTTTTTGTGCCTTATAATTTAACACACTCACGGGTAAAATTTCCAGATAAGTGGAAATTTTACTGGTGAGTGTGTTAAATTATAAGGCACAATAAGAAAATGACTCTCCTCAGACACAACAGAATATGCTTCAACACACGAACTCACATAAAAAGTCTTGCAAACCAAATCCCAAAACGAAATACATATTTCCAATCACACTACTATAAATTTTGGTAGGATTTTACAATATTTTGTAATTAAACTTTAAAATTTGCACTCATGTTATATAAATATCCTCAAAAACATGTCAAAGAAATAGAATAAAATATCTTCTCAAATTATGAAAATGTACCACCACAGGTGCATAAGGCACTTGTGTGATGTTTGGGACGGACCATTGGTGGTATATGTGGCAATTAACATGTTAAGGGTAACTGTCTCATTTTCCATGTATTGATGTCTTCTCAAAGCTAGAGCAAAACTTAAAACAAGAAATAATATAACTAATGATGCTTTATGCTTTTGAACAAAGATCTGTTTGTCCCCTGTAATCATCATTATTATCGCCATTGTTTTAATGTCCACTTTTTCATGCTGCATGGGTCAGACAGAATTTGTTGAGACAGATTTTCTAGTCAGGTGCCCTTCCTGTCACCAACCCTCACCTGTTTCCAAGTAAGGTAATATTTCCCAATGGTCTGACATGTTTTCACAGAAGACTGGAAATAAAAGACACTGCTAGTATAATGGTGACACTCTCTTATAATCACGTGATACTAAAGCAAGGAGACAGACACACATGTACACTCATGTAAACAACTTCTTTCAGTTTCCATTTACCAAATCTATTCACAAGGCTTTGGTTTTGGTTGGCCCAGGGTTATAGTAGAAGACATTTGCTCAAGGGGTGCCATGCAGTGGGACTGAACCCAAAACCATTTGGTTGGGTAACAAACTTCTTACCACATAGCCAACCAAAAATGCCTTAGTGGTAGTTGCCAAACCATAGAATGCTACTGGGTTTAAGAGGTCTAATGTGTATATCAGGTTTTTATTAAAGCAAAGTCACAGATAAAAAGTAGGAGATGATGCAGCATCCATGCTAAGTCAGGACAAAAAAAATTGGCATAAGTAAATCGAACCTTTTCTCCATCCTCCTATAGGAAAATCGAACACGCCACCTTCTCACAGGGTGAAAAAAAAAACAAAAAAACTAACGTTCCTACCCTTAATGGGAAAAAGACCACCCACAGAAAATGCCACCGAGAAAGAAATGGGTTGCTTCGGCCAATACCAGTAATGGCTTCTTTTGTATTCAAAAGAACGAAGTTTAAAATAAAAGAAAAAAGCATGTTGTAACAAGCATGCCTTTCCTATAGAGTTACTAGCAGTGAGATGGCAACAACTGGGAAATAAACCTTGAAGCTTAGTTTGAAAGTTTAAAACTTCGATTTGTGTTAGGTACCGTAAAGTAAGCGAAGAGAATGATTCCAGGGTTAGATACCTAATCTTGTTTAAAATCTCTACTTAGCCCCAAGCCAAACAAAGCCTTGCGAGTGGGTTTGGTAGGCGGAAACTGAAAGAATCCCGTCGAGTGTGTGTGTGTTTTCCCCTACCGCCGGCGTTGACTTGTTTACGCCCTTATAACTTAGCGAGTGAGACTGATAGAAGAGTTACCAGGGTTATCAAAAAAATAACTATTCTAAAATTATAGGATGGTAAAAGTTGGAAATACTTTGAGCATAGGTCTGCTTCTCCTATTAGGCGCTAAGCATCGAAGCGACGCACAATAAAGGTCTATGCTTATTCCTATTATTTGGCAGAATCTTTAGAGCGCCGGATAAAAGGCTCAGTGGCATTTCTTCCGGCTCTTTATATTTTGTGTTCAAATTCCACTGAGATCGACTTTGCCTTTCATCTTTTCGGGTCGATAAAACAAGTACGAGTCGAGCAATGAAGTCCAGTGTAATAGACTAATCCCTTGTTTCTAAAAAAATTTAAGTCGGCGAGCAGACAGAGTCGATAGCACGCTGGGCATCGTCTTTCCGTTCTGGGTTCAAATTCCGCTGAGGTCAACTTTGCCTTTCATCATTTCGGCGTCGATAAAATAAGTACGAGTTGAATACTGGAGTCGATGTAATCAACTATTCCCCACCCGACTCCTAAAAAAATTGCTGGCTTTGTGCAAAACATTGAAACCAATATTACTATTTCTCTCATTCAGTCGAAACATTAAGAAAAATGACAATTCGATTCTGAGTGAGAGGCGTTGTTTTGTTTCCAACAAGCGATGAGAAATAATAATACGGAGGCAGTACTTGCAATGTAAGCAGAAAAATATTTCAATGGAGCAATCGATAAATAAGTAGTATGTACGTGGGAATGAGAGTAAGCCGGAAACGAGTGTAAAAGACATTTATTAAAAACGTGTTTATCCTGTTTTTAAAATCGTTTAAAACTTAGTGCAATTTTTCAGTTTACTGAAGTGGTAAACATATACAAACGTACAATATCTGAACGCAATATGAAAGGAATTTTGGAAAAATTTTACTATTGTTATATAACTCTGATCAGCCGTGACAGAGAAGACTTATAATGAAAAAGCATTCCAGCTTCGACCATCCTGTCTTTCTCTCCAGATATACACCCTAACTCTTGAGACAGTAGGGTGTGATTTGATAGGAATTTAGACTGCTCTTTCTAACAGGCTCAAAGGCCGCATGAATGCTTCTTTGTAGTCTTATCAAAAATGCTTTCGTTTCTAAAGATACACCTAAGTACACAACTATGACTTGCAATCATTACAACTTAACACACACACAATTCATGGTGGTTATTCCACCCCCACCTCTACATACAAATGTGTGATGGTTACTCCACCCTTTTTTCTCCATTATGAATATAATTTTAATAAATTTAAGGCATTTCTTTAGGCTCACTACAATTATATATGACGGTCCCTATATAACAAACAACTATGCAACGTGCATACCTGGAAAATTTCCTTGTTATAATTACATACGTTTAATATTTACGTTATAAGCTGGTCGTTTCCTTATTAGCGATGTCTTATATTCTTCTATGGCACGAAAGAATGCCTCTGTTATATTCCCATTCACATCTAGTATGCTTTATGCAAATATTAAATCGACCTCAGTAATTGATTATTATTTTATTTTGTACCTTTCGGAAGGACGAAAGGTAAAGTTTACTACGACAGGAAGCGGACTTAGAACGTGAAAAGCATTTTGTGTCCGAAGGTCTAACGATTCTGTCACTCCACATACACAAAACACGCACACCCTAAAAAGTTTTTTCTATTTTTTAATTAATCCCACACAACCAGACTACAGTTAAAGGAAGATCTAGAAGGATTTAGATGATATTGTCAAAAATATGTCCAAACAAATCTAGCGGAATTTTGGATTGGATGTCCCTTGAAATTCCATACTCCATGGGAGAAGAAAACGAAACTTCTTTTTCTTTTGTTATTATTATTATTATTATTATTATTATTATTAGCACGCTGGACAAAACACTTAGCGGCATTTCGCCTGACTTTTAAGTTCCGAGTTTGACTTTGCTTTGCAGCCTTGCAGGGTCGATAAAATAAGTACCAATTGAATACTGGAATCGAAGTGATCGACTTACTCACTCTCCCCGAAATTGCTAGCCTTGTGCCAAAATTTGAAACCAGTATCATTATTATTAAGGTGGTGAGCTGAAAGAATCGTTAACACGCCGGACTAAATGCTTAGTGGTCTTTCGTCTGTCTACGATTTGATTTCAAATACGGCCGAGGTAAATTAGCCCCTCCCCCAAATTTCAGTCTTTGTGTCTTTGTGCGTATAGTAGAAAGGATTATTTTAGTATTTCTGTAATTTATATAACAAATTACGGTTCTAAATATTGTCTCCTCTCTGTTCCGTACCATTCTTATTCTCCCATGAGGTATGGGAGACTGTTATTCCAAAATTCCACTGCAAATCCAACGACCCGGTGTTTGATGCTGAACAATCGTATGAAGGCTTCCTTAGAAGTTATTAGATTTCTAAGATCTGTCACAAATTCTTAGCTCGATTCTAGAATGACGAAAGGTTAACATTCAACCTTGGCACGACACAAACTTAAAATGCAGAGATGAGATCGAGTAAAATATATCTCTACTGAACTACTTCGGTAAAATGAATTATCTCGTGAATAACCCCCACCTTACAGAAGCTAAAAAGTCAGCTTCTTTTATGCTTATTTATATAAACCAAGCTCTTATCTACTAATCTATGGGTCTTAATAAATTGATATGATTTAAGTAAACAATATGAACGTATGTTTGTAATCATTAAGAGACGTGAAGTAAACAACAAAAAGGAGCGGAGATAGGCAAGTGTTTACGAATTGTTGTTATTTAACCCGAGGTCAGCTTTGACCCGCCTGACTTTTGATCAAAAGCATTCCAGCTTGTATATCGAAGATTATAATATCAAATGTGCCCTTCCCGTTTTAGAAAGTTATGATGTGATTTGAAGGGGTATGGTTGTTATTTCTAACAGATCAAGCGAACGTTTGGCTGTTATCTCTAGCAGGTCAAGCGACCACATGGTCGTTTCCTCATTGGCTTGTAAATAAAATACCAAAATTGGCTGTAGTTTATGTGAACAGAAAGATAAAGTAGTAAATAAGTACTATCAGCAGGCAAGATTACTTACCAAGAATCCCACGATATATATAGGAAGCATAGAGGCGTGTTGCGAGTAAACATCAGGTCGCTGTCTTAGTGCACGCATCTTTGGTCGATATAAATGTTTTGTTACACTGGCAGATGTAAGTTGTTATTATTTTTCTCTTCTTTTACGTGGTTTTACGTTCAAACCATATTCAAGCACATGCTCGAAACACACCACATTATCAGTGATCGACGAGAAGCCAGCCACGTCCTCTTCTCACAAGGGACAGAACTGAGATAAGTTTGGTGACAAACTTTCCACATTTTTTAACTCATTCATTCTTGTTTTCTCCCCATAGACTACCTGTTATGTAAATAATTTGGTGTCATCTGTATAGATATTTTTCTATCGTTATAAGTTAAATTCTCGCAGGAAAAGGATTAACAAATTTGTTTGTATGATTTTCTTTCCATAAGACGAGAGAATTAATATATAAGAACTGAGAATTAGTTATGTTAGTCCAGGGTTATCTTGACAGCATTATAGCCCGCTCCCCTCGCACGCTTTACTAGGACCTATAGTGATTTATTTACTGATAGCAAGTCTCAGCATATATGGGTTAGCATTGGAGTTCTTGATATGCGCGATCCCGGACAACTGTCCGGTGTGCTCATTTCTTAAAACGGTACTGGTGTATCTACTTTCGGTAATCCTCCTTTCACGTAGGTAGCTACAATTATGATAGTGTTAAAAAAACAAAACAAACCCTGATACGATGTGGGCCAAATGAATGTGGACATTCTCTGATGTTATCAATATTGCTTGGCACTGCTGAAAGGAAAGGAAAGGTTCTGTTGGAAGGTGCCGAAAAAAAGTGGTGAGATTCGGTCGCTAGCTGGTAATGAGAAAGTCTGATTGAGCAAGCATTATGTAAAATATTGTGCATGAGATAAAGATATTTGGTTGATTAATCGAACTCCAATATATTAGTAGTAACAGAGGTGAAGAGCGAATGTGTGACGAAACGCAACATTTCCTCTGGCTAGGAACGCCAAAAGTTACATGAGAATATTTCTGTGACATTGACTGTTCGTAATAATTTTATTGACGCGAAAGAAGGAGATAAAGAAAGTAACCTCCGTCCCCCACCTCACTCTCTTTGTCCCACTGATCTTTAAATTTCGAATATTAAGAATTAGAGTAACTGTCAAGGAACTATAATCTCCTGCTAAACTAAAAGCAACGAACTCTCTACCAGTTAATTTTTAACCGATTTTGAGTGGTGGTTCAAATACATAATTGTATGAAGAGAAGAAAGGAGATATAATGATTCATAATTTCATGACCAGACTTGTAAGTTTGCATAGTTGTACTGCAGTTCAGTGAGGTCCTCTATATGGTTGTTGAAACTAGTCGAAAATAGCAGCCAAATAAATTTGGAGCTAATCTCAATTTGGACCGAATCTCACCACTTTTTTTGGCACCTTCCAACAGAACCTTTCAGCAATGCCAAGTAATATTGATAACATCAGAGAATGTCCATATTCATTTGGCCCACATCGTATCAGGGTTTGTTTTGTTTTTTTAACAGTTCTGAAGGTGCTGTTGGAGATGAAGGAATACCTGTGACATATAGGATGAAAGCCTTTATATGTACTGAGTTGTGAATTACATGAGAGTAGGTAGTTTCTGTGAACTGAAACAAGTTTTTGTCCCTTGAAATAGAAGAGGGAATGATTAGGAAAGATGAAAATGGTTGGTGGGTCAGAGGAAAGAGAAAATATTAGACGACAGTTCCATTTAAGAGGCATGGCAGACTGGTGGAAGGTGATTGAAAAGTGAAGTCTCTCTTTGAGTGTGTATGTGCTGTGCATTTGAGGTAAAAGCAAAGAGGTTTTATGTCAATGGCCTCGGTTTACTGGAGTTTGGAGTTGATTAACAATATAAGATTTCTAGGCACTCTGTCAGTTATGATGACAAGGGTTCCAGTTGATCTGATTGATGGAACAGTCTGCTCGTGAAATTAATGTGCAAGTGGCTGAGCACTCCACAGACATGCATACCCATTATGTGGTTCTCAAGGAAATTCAGTGTGATACAGAAAGTAACAAAGCTGGCCCTTTGAATTACAGGTACAACTTATTTTTGCTAGCTGAGTGGACTGGAGCAATGTGAAATAAAGTATCTTGCTGAAGGACACAATGCACCACCAGGAATCGAACTCTCGACCTCATGATCATGAGCCGAATACCCAAACCATTAAGCCATGTGCCCTCACTAAACACTACAAGACAATCCTGTATGAAAATGTCATGGTTTATTTCACCAGATTGGGAAAGTGAATCTAAGTGTTTACTCTATGGGATAGCAGTTCTAGTGTATGTTGGGTAAAAACAGGACAGGTTGAGGTTCAGAGGTGAGTCCGGACCTATAAGAAAGGAATTCAGCAGTATGGCACCCACAACTATCTGACAGGTCCTTCCCTAAAACCCCATGAAGCCCCTTGGACTTTGAGAGGGTTCCATTTTCTAGAATCCAAAAGCACTTTGGTTCTGTCTTGTTAAATTTCTCTTGAAGGCCCTGAGACAACTTGTCACTGAGGTTTTTCTATTAATCAAAATTACAAATGGATGATTTTTAGAAGTAATGTTTGGAGACCATTTCTTAAAATAATTTTGTTTTTAACAAATAATTTATCTCAAGTTAAAACATATCAGGACATTGTGCAGTTATTGTTCAGTCAAAACTTTATATCTCCATTCAACCATTAGTAACTAAAAATACAAAGTTTTTGATTAATTAATGAATATTTTACAGAAATTAAAAGAATCCTCAGTGGGATGGCTGTGAAGACAACTTAGAAAATCAGGTAAATAACCTCTTCTCCAACAGCACTCCCGTAACTGATCCTGAAGCTTAGCTCCAAATTTATTTGGCTGCTATTTTTGACTAGTTTGAGCAACCTCAATGAACTACAGATCAACTAAGCAAATTCACAGGTCTGGTCATGAAATTGTGAATCATTATATCGCCTTTCTCCTCTTTTATCGCACTCTGTCTCATACAATTATGTATATGAACCACCACTCAAAATAGGTTAAGAAATACTGGTAGAGTAAGTTCATTGCTTTTAATTTAGCAAGAAATTGTGGTTCCTTGAGAGTTACTCTAATTGAGTAAATACCTTTGTAAGATAGAAAAAAAAGAAGCGGCCAGCAAACTTGTACAGAGAAATGAACTTTGTACCTCTCAGATGAATATTTGTTTATGGTTGATCTGTCATAAAATTTTGCAACGCTTCTGAAAACAACTGAGCCAATGAGGGAGCCTCTACATCAGTGATTCTCAACCATTTTTTACCTATGGACCCCTTGGTTTCTATTTTATTCTGGTGGACCCCCTCAGCCATTCGATGTTTAAAAACTAGTTTTATAGCTACTTCTTTCAAAATTCCTATTTTGTTTTCTTTACCATATTCACTTGCATAAGTTTGCTATAGCTCTCACAGAGAGAATATGTTTCAGTGGCCAGAAACAAGTTAAGCTTTGTAAAACGTTAGAGAAAGAAAGCTATGAGGGTGGATTGAAAAGTTCATGGGTTGACTATGAAGGAGTGATGTCAGAACTGTCAAATCTCGTAGGCATTAATTTCAGCTCTTCTTCTTATCGATTGTATTGTTTCATTCTGGGTGAACTGACACTTGGCTGTTTAAAGAAGGCTTCAAAAGTAACTAGTAGCAACTTGGACAAATGTTCAACCAGTCTTAAATTGTCTGTACCTCTCAAAACCCTGTGTTTGATCCAAATAATGTTTGCCAAAAGCACGATGAGAAATTCAAAACTTGCCACTAATCTCAGAGATGTTCCATTAACATGCAGAGTGCATTGGGAAGACTTTCTGGAGAGGACCAATGTTTTGGTCTTTGCATCACTAAATCCCATCCCTGCCTTGCAGCACTTTAGATGAAAGGAAGCAGGAAGGTGAATTGAATGCTAGAATTGCAGGTGCTGGAAGAGTAATGTGCCAGCTCCAGCATTTGATCTTCAGAAGAGAAGAAAGTTTGGTAAAAAAAAACCCAAAGTTGCTATCTTTTCAATTTGGCTTTTTTTCTGGTCCTCAACTATGGTCATGAGTGCGGGGTTAGGGTTAATGAATGAATGTGATTGCAAATATAATCAGTTGAAATGGGTGTGTAGTTCAGAGAGCAGGAGGTCTCTCCAGGTGGAGCTGCTACTTCTCTGCACTGAGAGGTCACAGCTCTGGTGCAATGGACAAGTGATTAGAATGGCACAGGAAAGAATTGCAAGATAGATTCTTCAAACTAAGTCACCTTGTTGGAGACCCAGGAAGTAGACCAAGAAATGAGATGGTTGGATAATATCCATAGTCTTAGTTGGTCACACTTGGAAATCCAACCATAAACTGTAATGATGGTTGCTTTTGATAGGACCCTATAGAGGAGGTGCTTAAGGGCTCTACTCCCATGACCCTCCCAAGAATAACAGACAGAGAAGAAAAAGTGTGATGAAGTATTTCAAAAGTCTTAGAAGTAGATTTCCAAAGCTTTATGGAAAATTTGATGCAGTCATATTATTTAAGTTTGTCAGCCATCATAAAAATGACTGAGCTGTTCTAACATGTTATTGGAAAGAACTATAATATTCTCTTATTAATTCTTTTCTATCAGAGTAAATAGCAGATAAAAATGTATAAATTGTATTTTGAATTGATTACGAAAGTGCAACACAGTGTTGAATGATGTTGATGGATGGATACTGTCAGTGCCTAAAAACATGTCTTGATAAAATTATTATAAAAGATTCAAAAACTATCAATTAGATTATGGCTAGGAGATAACAGTCTGTTGAAAGTAGCCACCTTCAACTTCCATCACAGTTGCAAGATGGCTTTGGTACATGCGTTCTTCATTGTGTCCCTGGGAAGATCTTGTCTGTGAGGTCAGCTTTGGTGTTGCAGGCAGAGTAGTTGATATCTTTTTAAATTGCAAACCACACATAATAATTTATGGGATTACAATTGGGAATTAAGAAGACAGAAATTTGTGTTGGTGAAGTTGTAGAAATAATCTGACAATGGCAAGGAGCCAAATCCTGCTTCTGGACATATAGCCTTCCAGTAGCAACCCTTTCCAGCCACAGTTTGACCACAGATTCCAGCAGCTTCACATGGCCATCTGAATTGAGCTTAAGGCTCTGTTCAAAGATGAGGGGCAATATGACATCACCCTTACTGGAGAAACACCCAGAGACCATCATGGTCTGGCAAACTTGGTTTTCATGATACCTGGGACATCACATAAATTGTAGGCAAGCCACCAGTAGTTCTGGGTGTTGTGCAACTGGTCCTGGCAGAAGTTCTTTTCATCTAAGGAGAATCAGATTGTAAGAAAGTGGGTTATACACCTGCTTCTGTACATTAAATTGTAGAAGAAACAACGGAACGCAGATTCTGAACAATCAACACAATCTTTATTTACTGAGTAAATAAGCAGCACTTCGCCCTTTGGTTGCAGGGACGCTGTCAGTGATGTTGGTGGTTATCTGTATATAGCTCCAGAGTTAGAATGTTGGAGAGATCTGTCTCCAGAGTTGGAATGTTGGAGAGACAGCTTGATGACGTGTTTGCTCCTCGCTGGCTGGACGAAAAAGAGAATGAGTAAGGGCACGAAGCTTGGATTTTTGAATGACCACGCATGCGCATGAGGCTCTTCCTGTGTTTCTTCTGGAACTAGTCCCTGCCCATGCGTGGATAAGCTTACCGGAAAAGTCGTCTGCTAAGGCGTCACTACAAGATCATCCCCAGCTCAACAGGACACCCCCATCTTGTTCAGGAGCTTCTTTGCCTTTGTAAAATAGTTCTCCTTGTCCTTGGCTGTCAGAATTTGTTCTTTGTGTTTCTTGTACAAGTTTAGCAAAGGTCCTCTTTCAAGGCCAGCTCCATTGTGGCAACCAATCTCTTGCATCAAAACCTACAGTCCTTTCCTCTGCAGCTGGATTAATTGTGGTGTGCGGATGCAGTACAAAATGCCTTTTATGTGGCTTTCTGCTGGCCACGACTTTGTACTCCATGTTGCAGCTGTTCATGTCACATCTTACAGCCTTTACAGTATTCACAGAGCATTGAGCAGCAGCCATGACGTTGAATCATGATACAAGTAACTCTTTTTCAATATTCAGATGGCTTCCAGTCACCCATTACAACTTAATTATTCTCAACTACAACTTCAATCTTTATGCTCTCTAACGCCGTTGACCGTTTATCAATACATCAAGCTGTGTCCGAAGAAAGGAGACATAAAAACAGTCAAATTTAGCCCGAACACTCCGTAAATGTGTGTGTCCCACCATCACCACCAATGCTTGAGAATCACTGTTGGTTTGTTTACGTAACTTAATGCTTAGGTAAAAAGAGAATTAGTATCAGGCTTAAACAAATAAGTTTTGGTGGAGGTGGTGGGGCGTGTCATTTGTTCCATTATGCCCTTCAAGGGGGTGCTCCTTCATGGCCACAGTCCAATGACTTGAACAAAAGAAAGATAAAGTATTTGAACAGTCGAGGAAATGGAATAAATAATCATTCATAAGTCTAGCGTTTAGCAATTAATTCCCATATGTTTTTAAAATTCGGGGAAGCGTTCTTGATTTGGCATTATATTATACGTGGGCGAATAAGGCAGCGCTGGCAGAATCGTTATCGTTCCAGGCGAAATGTTTCGCAGTATTTCGGTCGTCTTTATGTTTTGAGTTCAAACCCGGCAGAACTCGACTTTGCTTGTCATCCTTTCGTAATCGATAAAATAACTTATCAAGTTAAGCACTGGGGGGTCTATGTAGTCGACTAACCCCTCTAAAAAATTTCAAGCCTTTGTGCCTATAGCAGAAAGTATTATACGTAAGTGTATAAGGCGGCCAGCTGGCAGAATCGTTACCGCACAGCCTTTTTTCCGTCCGTCGTAGCATTCTGAGTTCAAATTCCGCCGAGGTCGACTTTTCGTTTTATCTTTTCGAAGTTGATAAAATAGGTGCCAGTCAAGCAGTGGTGTCAATGTGGTCGACTAACTTCTTTCCCTAAAATTTCAAGCCTGGTGCCTTTAGTAGAAACTATTATACAGGGGCATCCGACCTGCTAGAAAGAGCAGCTAATGCTTTCAAACTCTACCATAACATTTTGAAAAATGGGCGTCCGACCTGCTAGAAAGAGCAGCTAATCGTTTCAAATCCTACCATAAAGTCTTGCAAAAATTCGAAAGACAATTTGCTGATAGTTCTAGGAACCATGGGATGGTCACGGCTGGAGCGCTTTGATCATAGGTTAATGCAGTAAGAGAGTTAACTCAGTGTGGAAGGTTAGTAGTTGTGGTGGTGGTGGTTAAACAACAACAACAACAATAAACCAAAAGGAAGATTCTGGGAAAAGTCGCAACAAGAAAGTAACTTCATTTTTCCGGATAAAGAAGTAGAAAAACAAAACAAAAAGTGATCTGGCACCATGAGAGTTTACGCATGCGCACTCGCAACACAATCAGCCATCTTTGAGTTTCCACGGGTTTCCGGCAGCCGAGCACGTCATCCTCATTGACAGCAAAACACCCACTCATTAATAACAAAAACACCATCTT
>JAOPJW010004291.1:16377241-16392783 GCA_027122535.1 Octopus maya
ACTTAGAATATTAATATCAACATTATTCATCATCATCATTTAATGTCCACTTTTCCATACTGACAAGGGTTGGATAGTTTGACAGGAGCTGGCCAGCTGAAGAGCTGCCCAGGCTCTATGTCTGTTTTGGCATGGTTTCTACAGCTGAATGTCCTTCCTAATGCCAACCATTTTACAGAGTGTGCTGGGTATCTTTACACAGTACCAGCACAGGTGCATTCACATGATACCAGTACAGGTGCTTTGTATGTGGCACCAGCACCCACAAGCCCACAGGATTAGACATGCTCAGCTGGAGAGGGATGCAGGGGACAAGCCTGTATGCAAGGACAACCACGCTTTTACCTAGCTTGATGTGTCTTTTCTTTTAATAGTAATTTTATTATTAAGGTAGTAAGCTGGCATAATCATGATAGTATCAAACAAAATGTTTAGTGGTATTTCTTCTGGCTCGCACTCACTGACAATGTGGCTTATGCTTTCTTCCTTTCTCTAACACATTCTACATAGTGGGGAGTCAATGCTTTTATCAATATGCTACTTGGAGTAATATGTTCTGAGAGCCTACTCTTGAGTGCCACAAACTAATGCCTCAGTGCAGCCTTTTAAGTTTTCTTTTGCAGCCATTACCAAGTTTTATTCCAGTCAATCTCATCTTCATCCTTCAAGACTTGATGGCATTTTCTTGTCAAGCCAAACTTTCTCTTGTTTTTTCTGGACATTTAAAAATTGTTTTCAGTCTACTGCATCATTCACTTTTAAGTTTTCCTGCATTTTCACTGCTTTAATCATTTCTTTTTTACTACCCTTGACATACAATGCAAGGCTGTTCTCTTCTTCTATTACACAACTCTCACTGCTCACTAATTCCTTTCCACCTGTTTTCCTCTTTACATACAATCATGCCACATCACTCTTTGAGTTTATTTAGTTCCCCATCCCTTACAATAATAATAATTATTATTATTTAGCTCTTATAATGTGCTTCTCTCTTTGAGATACTTTACTGAAGCATTATCAAATGAAAATTTTCTTTGGAATACTTGTAAAAAGACTGGGATGGCGTCTTCAAGTTTTGCTTTTAGTAGAATAATCAACCTGCATACTTCCTCTGGTACTTATTTCATCAATCTCAACTTGTCAAACAACCATATCAGCCTTTGTTCATGGATATAACTCAACATGATACTTTTGTTTGACACATGGTATATTCTCAATTTTCATCTACCAAATTCCACTCAAGTGGCACTGATAGACCCATGGCTAAGGTAAAAATCACTACCTAAAAGTGTCATGTTGTGGGATCAAACCTGGAATCATATAGTTGCAGAACAAAGAAAATAGAGTACCAGTCAAGTACTGGAATGATTCAATTGACTATACCTTTTCCTTCGGCCAAAAAAATTATGGAATTGTGCCAATGTTAGAAATCAATATTATTACCATCATCATTAGCTTGCCATTGTATTACCTCTACTCCTGTTTCACACACACTTACTCATATAAAGTTATGTGTGTGTGTGTATGTTAATCAAGTCAGTGAGTCAAAAAAAGAAATCATTTAATCATCAGTTATCACACTATAGCCTCCATTAAGCCTCCAGGTCATCTCAGCATGGCAGGAATGGATAGCTGTTCCATCTGTTCTCTCAACACCATTTCAATCTGGTCTTCTTTCATCAAACATTTAACTTCACCTTTCCCTGTATTAATGTGGCAGGTAAAGAGTGGAGGACAGGGGGCTGCAGCAAGCTGAACCTATGATCCAGTTTCAATTTCTACTTACACATTGCCAATACCTTATCTCATTTCCCCTGAAATTGAAATACAGATTCCTTGGTTGAAATGGTGGACATCTCTTGCATGTATATTTTTTTTTTATTAATTTTATATTACAATTTATGAAGAACAGCATCGTTGATTACAAGTTTCCAATTCACTAATTACTGAGCTACTGTATTTCTGTAGGTGAGAACGACAAGGAAGTTGTCTATAACTTCATAAAGAACTGGTTTTTCAGTGTTCTCTTGCAATATTTTCTTAGTAGATTAAAATTCATTAAAAACATTTCCCCCAAAAAACAAGTACCAACAAACAACAGTTTATTGCCAGGAATGAAACTGCCAAGAATTAACCATAAACAAACCTAAAGATCAATTCCTTAGTAATGAAAATAATCATTTTATTTCTCCACCTTTGTAGGGAAATAAGATTGTCCCTTAATGTAATTTTTTATTTATTGTACACTTGACAATTCTTAGACTCCCAAATCTTGATTATTTTCAAAATCAATTGAAACAAATCAGTGTATTTAATTAGAAATATACCCAGCACTGAAATTGACTGGTACTTATTTCATCGTCATTGAAACAATGAAAGATAGTTATGAATAAATCTTTATAACTGCAGTCATTGCCCTCCCTGGTGTTAGGGCTTCATATCTTGCTGGAATAGGGAAAGCTATTATATATTATCTTATAGTCCAGAACAATATGATCGGATACATAAAGTGAGTATGTTTGCCCCACTTTATGTATCTGATCATAGTGTTCTGGAAAATGAGTTACTACCAGTTACCGGAGACACTGCAACCATGAAGTGTAGTCCATGTAACCTTACATAGATAACACAAATGAACAACACTCTCCTTATGACCACAGGAGTTATATTTTGTTAACACTGATTTCATTTGAGATCCATGATTTGATTTTAGAAATAATATCAAAAACAAAGTCAGAATTATAAAATAAGTGATAACGTGAGTTAATGAGCTGATTTTGATTCCTTATTGGAGTAATTTCCTATTACTTTACACTGTCAATAATCTGGTGTGAGGGGGTACATGAACAGAATGTAATATTTTTCTTGTAAATTTGTGGTAATATTCACTTCTAAGAAAGAAAAAAATGGATAATCTTTTTCTTAAGATAGTGAAGAAAGATACTATTCTTTATCATAATTAAAAATAAAAAGGTGGGGATATGTGATAATCATCATAATTATCATCATCAGCATTATTTACATCTGTTTTCTATGGTAGCTTGGGTCAGACAGGTTGTCAAAGTTTGAGTCAATTCTTAATCAGAGTTAATTCTCTCCCAAAACAATCATGGTTCTTATGACTGGCTGCCCAGCCTAGCACCAGTTACTCACAGAGTGGACTAAGTGCATTTTATTATGGCACCAGAGAGGAGGTCATGTCCTTGATGCAACTAAAAACTCTACACTGTGCCTGTTCAAATGTCAGTCATTTTACAGAATGCACTGGGTGCATTTTACTGAGGCATCAGTACTGAAAACGTTAACTTGTTTCCTACAAAATTACAGGATTGTCTCTACTCTACATAGTTTCCATTCTTTTTAAGGTAAATGTGACTGAAAGTGAAAATAGAAAGAATATGACAAGCATGAATGTGAAAGAGGAGTTTATGAATACAAGTGTGACAGGGACAAAGTGACAGGATGGCAGAAAATGAGGCAGAGGAGGAGAAACTACACATTGATCGTAAGTAGTTGGTTGGAGGTTAAATAGAGAAATAGTATAAACAGCTTTATGGGGTGGCAATAAATATCTAGAACATTAATTTAAGAACTCATTGCAACACCCTTAGACTCTTTACCTTATATATAGCTCTTACTGCTTTCCAAGCTGGGAAAGTCTGAGTTAAACTAAAACTCCCAACTTCTAACTACTTTACATTAAAATATGAAGTAGAAATGCTCAGAGATAAACTTATAAGGGTAGAGCATATATCTAGCAAATACAGTGTAAATAAGGAGGAAAAAATGTTCAACCTAAAAATTTATTTCTCTTTTGGAGTCCAAATTTTATCTCTGGAATCCTGGAAACATTCCTCCTAGTTTAAGAAATGTTTAAATAAGCTTAGATCTTAAATGTCACAATGAAATGGAACACCCCCCACACACACACAATCTGTTTAGTGTTCATTATTTTTGATGTGGTGTAAAATGGACTTGTCTGCAGAAGAGTATATATCTTCCCTCATTACTCCTACATCATTTCATATGAAAAATCCACCTTACCTAAAATCTTATAACTGAACTCCACCTCAACACCTTAAATCTATGCTTTGCCCCCAGCACACCTCTTTATAGCTCACAACACATGATAAAGTACCAATCGGCATTCATTTACAAGTGATTAAAGCCAGATAATATGTACCATAGTACCCTTAATTGTTTTAAGTGCTAATGTAGATGTGAATAGACATACACATCCTCTCAACTTCTTTACCCTGACCTTTCTGAAGCAGTTATCTTTCTCTCTCTCTCTATCCAGCTGTCTCATCCCATAATTACACCAGCACCAGATTGGTACTCATTACAGCTATGTAGAGTGGAGCCATGTGAAATGAATTGCTTTGCTCAAGGATATGACATGTCACCAATCCAGAAACCAAACCCATGAGCTAAACACCCTAATCACTAAGCCATGCCTTTTGACAGCACAAAATAAGTGCCTTATGGTATAAGGTACCCATGATAGAAATAGGCAGAGAAATATTTGAGAAGTGGTTAGATTAGATCTTTGATAATTGGGCCTCAAACAGTTCAGATGACACAGAAAGATGTTATATTGTAATATTATAAGTCTATACAACTGCTACTAACCCCTCAAAAATTCTCTGCAATTGTTTTCTCTCTCTCACTCTTTTACATACATTCTTGTCTTTCTTCACATTTGCATACTGTATTTTTTTCTCTCCCTCCATCTGCTACTCATACCAACTGTAACATATAAGCCTTTGATAATCACAAAAGTGAAAAATATGATTTACAATGTAAATAAAGAAATAAGTAGATAAATGGAAATTACTAGAAGATTCTTGAGAGATTTTCCATAACAGAATAATGGAAGATGGATGTCCAATTAATATTTCACAGGATATACATGACAGGCTAGCTTTACAGAAATCAGCATGGAGTCCAAAGAATGCAAATGTGACAGATTTATGCATAACAATGCCAAAATTTGATCTCATGAACAAGCTGTCAAATAACAGTAGCACTGTTATTGGTCTTTGATTACAAGAAAGCTTCCATAGAGGAATAAGAAAACAGTCCAGAATACAGTTAGAGATTAAATGTCAATTTCAGCATTCATCAAAGCTACAAAGCAATGTGCATATTGTAAGTGTATGGTTTCAATCACACTTCAATCTACTTAAAACACTAACAAGATTATGTAAAAATATACACACATATTTTATCCATGCTTCTGCTAGTTATACATCATCCAGCTACATTTTTCTACCTGTTTCTTCTATTGCTTGTACCATTATATTTCACAATTTAGTTGGAGAATGGGAGAAGCCACATCTCAGAATGACTGCAGTAAAAAGCAGTCCATCAAAATATTGAGTTATTAACCTCAGACTGTTCTAAAGGCTTGCAACAATGTATCAAAACCAGGCAATTGATTAGGTCTACCTCCCAATAATGGTTTCTACATAGTTTCCCTTTACCCAATTTCATTCACAAGACTTGAACTGACTGAGACATAAATCTGTCACTTAGTACTTCACTATAGTAATATCAAATCCAAAACCACATGATTGTAAACCGTATGGAAATACTTGCTAATGTTTGGTATGGATCTCTGTTTCACCACATTTGCTGATTGTATACATCCTATCATCTCAGATACTGTACTGAGCACTTTTCTTGATCCTTCTGTTTGTTTCAAACTGCAATCCTCTGAAATCAAACACTCAACTCCATTCTACTTCTAACCAACAATGATCTCTATTCTCCAATATCCAGTATAAGACCATCCTAGCTAATCAGAATAATGATCAAGCAATTGTGGAAAGTAAAAGATGGGTGGGTGCATCAATTTGGTTTGGAGGAGAGAGGTATAGAGGACAAAATCAAAAGAACAGAGAATATGGTAGCGAGAAAATAGTGATGACCAGTGGATTGGAGAATATCGCTAAAGGCAGGTTTACAGACAGGTGGACATTACTTGTTTTGTACAGGGTGTTTGGGCTAAATGTTTTCCTTGTACAGGAACAGCTTAATGTATTGGTGAATAGTCAATGGCATTGAAGAGTATAAAGTTGTAGTTGAGAAAAAGTTAGCTGGCATGGTGGGCTGGAAGCCATCTGAATATTGGAAAAGAGTTACTTGTATCATTGTGATTTACACTAGGTATCAAAATGACATCATGATTGCTATTCAATGCTCTGTGAAGGCTGTAAAAGCTGTATGATGTGACATGGACAGCTGTAATGGAGACTACAAAGCCATAGCCAGGAGGAAGGGACACCGCAGAGATTCTGACTGCATTTGCATGCTGGAATTTATCCAGTAACTGATGAACAGGGCCTTAGGCTCAATTCAAACATCTCTGTGAAGCTGCTGGAGACTGGTCAAAATCTGGCTTGTGAGGATTGCTGCTGGAAGGCAATATGTGTGGCAACAAGATTCAGATCCTTGCCATACCTCCAGAAAGAGAATTTCTACAAATACACCAGTTCCAATTTCTGGTCTCCTAATTACCCCAATTGTAAACTTATGGATTACTATGTGGATTACTAGGGTACAGTTGAGACAGATACCAACTGCTCTGCATGCAACACTAGGGCTGAGCTGGATGAAGATCAAAGAGGCGTTTGAAGATCTTCCAGGGATACAGTAAGAAACAAATGTGCTAGATTCCAGAGTTGTTTCAAGACTGTTCTGGAAGCTGATATATATTCTATAAACATATTAGTGACACAATAGACCTACAAATGTATCAGTGACGCAGTAGACGTTTTATAAAGTCTCTACAAATGTATCATGGACACAGAAGACTGTTCTATAAATGTATTAGTGACACAGTAGGTTTTCTGTAAATACTTCAATGGCACAGTGAACTGTTATCAGTGAATCAGTGACACAATAAGCACTCTACAAATGTATTAGAGACACAGTAAACTGTTCTATAAATACATTGGTGACACAGCAGACTCTTCAATAAATATATCATAGACACAGTCAACTGTTCTATTAATGTATCAGTCATGCAGTATAATGTTCTATAAACATATCAATGACACAGTAAACATTCTATAAATATATCAATGACATAGTAGATTGTCCTACAAATGTATTTGTGATATTAAAATTACAGGAATTTCTTCATGCAGGTTCTTACAAACTAGACATGTGGATAACAGAACTGTGTAAGACAAACAGGTATGATAATATGTACATTAGAGTGGTGGTAATATGCTGATTACGAGGATGATGATGACAATTAAGATACTGTTCACAATGATTTTGGTGAAAAAGCCTGGGGTATGAACGAGTTGATTGATGATGGTAAGATTTCCATTATAATTCTTTGGTTTTCTACAAATTCTGGAATATTTCAAGAATTCTATAGAAAACTCTAAATCTAAAATATAATAAGAAAATTCAAAAAGGTCTGAAACTTTTTTAGGAGAGGCAGTTATAACTGTATTCGACTATTTTAATTTTAGCGTATATTTATTATATGTCTAAAATGCTAAACTGCCAACTTTAATTCCAGATTGAAGGAGAAAGCTGAGAAGGTAATTTGGAAGCTCACTATGCAATAAAATTTTGTGTTAAACACGACAGAAACTTATGAAATACTGCAGACTGCTTATGGATTAGCTTGTATGAGCCAAGCATCTGTATTTCAATGGCACAAGACATTCAAGGATGGTAGAGAAGAGGTAAGAGATGAGAGGTGTGGGAAGGAGAGGAGCATCAGAACATCAGAGCAGATTGAGAAAATTCACAATTTGGAGTTGGTGTGGAAACAGTACACAGAATTATTCATGAAAATCTCAACATGCACAAAGTTTGTGATCAATAAAGAACATAAGGAAAGATGCATTGGTGAGAGCAGGAGATAGTTAACCTCATTAGCTTCAATCTAAGACCACTTGAGTTTCTGGTGACCTGTGATGAAGTGCCCACTGGAGGTATCCTGGCTACCCAAGACCCAATAAGGCCAGGCAAAGCAAGTCCATTGGGAAACTCATGACGATCCCCTTTTCAACAGCAAGGGCATCATCTAAACCCACTGGATACCCTCTGGCCAGACAGTCAACAAAGAGTACTTTGTGGAGGTTTTTGAGGGAGTTCAAGAAAAGATTTCATTGCAAAAGTCAGAGCTCTAGGACAATGCACCAGTCCACAATTCCATCCTGGTATCCAACTATTTGACAGAGATGGGTAGCAAAACTGTCCATCACTCTCCCGACAGTCCAGATCTTGCTTCCTGTGACTTTTGGTTGCTGTCCAAGCTGAAGGAGAACCTCAGGGACAGGTATTTTGAAGACATTGAGGAGGCTGTGACAAGGGTTTTGGACACCTTTATGGGGTCTTCATGAAGTGGCTGGAGTGCTACAACAAGTGCATTAATATCAGAGAATCCTACTTTGAAGGAGATTGAAGCTTTGTACTTCTTTGAAATCAATAAATTTCTCTTCCTGAAAAAATTCAAAACTTCTGGAATGCACTGCATAATACCAAGAATTAATAACATAAGAAACAGAAGCAGATGCAAAACACATGCATATATTCAGATACATATGCCCATGGGCATATGGCGTAGTGTTTCTTACTGTTTTCAGCTACAAAAATTGATATTTGCCCAAGATGCCACACAATAGCATTGAATTCTGGACTTCAAAGTTGTGAAGCATATAAAAAGTTGAAAGGCAAAGTCAGCCTCAGCAGAATTTGAACTCAGAACATAATGAGCAGGAATGAAGCATTCTTTCCAACACTAACAATCCTACCAGCTAACTGCCTTAAAGCTGATGATGATGATGATGAATACTCTAGTCTGTGACTCAGACAGGGTTTTCTGAAAGATACAAGTAGAAACTGAAAAGAATTTCTCCCTCTCTCTTTGGAGAAGGGGAGTTGATATTTTATGAGATTTTAGAATAAAAGTTAGAATTAGAATGGATGAGACTTAACATGACATTATGTAATTTCTACATTGTTAAATGTAACAAAGAAGCTTTTTCAAGTAATGCAAGAACAAAATGGATAATATATAATTTTATTGATAGGAAAGCTGACAATGGTGTTAATTGAAGCTGGGTAAATTATAGTTTACATTCATAAATTGTTGTTGAAGCTGTATTTGTTCTCAATATCATTCCAACATAAAGGAATGAAGAATTAGTATTGAAATAAAACTCTGATATCAATTAAAATTTCAATTATTTCTAAATCTGATAGACTTGTCTTCCATCCATCATATATCATCTACAAGACCTAAAGAATTATAACACTGCCAGGAATCTGCTGAATAAATCAAAAGACTACATCTACTTCAGAGACAAGAGACCAGTTGTCATGAAATAAACTATATAAAAGAAATAAAAGCAAAAAGAAAACACTATTGTGTACTGACACCAAAACTTGAAAGACAATAAGCACCAAGTGCCATTTAAGTTTAAAATAATAACCTTATTCTGTATATACTGATCTATTAAGATCACTAGGTCATTGCTTGACATTGTAATTTTAGAGCTATTCACAAGATGATAACAAATATTTCATATTCATGACAAGAGTGCTTGTGTAAAGTGCTTGTGATGTGATATGAACTCATAACCTCAAAACTGAGAGACTGATATGCTATTTTACTTGGACATTACTCTTGTCAGCAATAAAAAAAATAAAGGAAAATAAGAGTGTTTAGCAACTCCATAATTGTCATGTAATAACAGCATGCAAATTTCAATAACAGTGAATTTCAAGGGTGAGTGATCATATATTTTTTTCTTTGTCCAAGCATTTATACTGCTTTTTCAGAGTTTTGCTTATTTCATGATAAATATGACCATTGTGGACCATTGTTAGCTGTGTCCTGAAGGACTGCTTCCTACTGTAAGGAGGTTGGTGATTTGAAGTACACATGTATACATATCATCATCATCATCATCATCATCATTTAACATCCACTTTTCCATACTTGCATGGCATCGATGGAAGTTGTTGAGGCAGATTTCTTACAATTGGATGTCCTTCCTGTTGTCAACTGTAACTTGTTTCCAAATAAGGTAAAATTACCCATCTTTTCATGGACGATTAGAAATGAAGGACATTAGCATGATGGTAACATTTGTTTACAACTATCACATGAAGTCAAAGCAAGGCAACAGTAATACATACCCCCCCCACACACACACACACATACATACAGCAGCTTCTTTCAGTTTTCGTTTACCAAATTCACTCACAAGCCTTTGGTCAGTCCAGTGCTATAGCAAAAGACTCTTGCCGATGGCACTATACAGTGGGACTGATTCTGAGACAAAGTGGTTGGGAAACAAACTTTTTGACACACAGCCATGTCTGTGCCTCTATTTTTTTACCATCTACATGTTACAATCATTGGACTGCAACCATTCTGGAGTATCACCTTGAAAGGTTTAGTCAAACAAATCAACCCTAGTACTTATTCCTTTTTTTAAAACCTGGTATGATGGGTAAATTATCGCCATTCCATATTTTTGATTTTGTTGACTACACAGTATAGTAGGGTCAGTTGGGCACTATCTGTGAGAAAAACAGCACTATGACGCAATTCACTCTGCCAGAAATTTGGAAATGACATGCTGTACTGCTTGGCATTTGCACTGGAAGCTCCAATACAAACATTTCAGAATGATTAGGTGTCAATCTGAGGACAGTGCAGAGGATTCAGAAAGATTTTGATGAGTCTAATGGTGATTACAAAGGTATGGCAGCTCAGAAAACTCACTCTGATTGTTCTGAGAAGAAAAGAACTCCTGAATTTGTTGGTGAGATCCAGACCATGATTGCCAATGATCTCTCCAAGTCAATCAGGTCCATAACCAGGGGCATGGGAGTGTCTGAGTTTTTTATCAGGCAGGTAGTGCATGAAGACATTCAATATTCCTCATACAAGATGAGAAAGGGCCAAGTTTTATACCAACCCATCAAGGACAAGAGGAAAGACTGTGCTACAAAGCTTTTGAACAAACTCAAGTATCCCCTCCAACTGAACATGCCTTGATATTTTTCTCAGACAAGAAAAATTTCTGCCAGGATATTGTGAACACAGAGAACAACCATTGGCTTACCATGTCCCCAAAACATGTACTGGAAGTCATAAAAATCAAACATCCAGTCAACATCATGGTGTTTAGAGTGATCACAAGTGATGCGACGTTATTCTCCATTCATCATCCTACATGACCTTACTTACACTCAACACGGAGGCCTACATGAAGTGCCTGGAGGAGGTAGTGCTACCCTGGGTGAAGAGGGTGGCTGCTGGAAGACCCTGTGTCTGGCAACAGGACTCTGTACCATGCCACACAAGCAAGAGAACTCAGTCATGGCTGTCAGACAATTTCTATGACCACATCACTTCTAACATCTGGCCACTTAACTCCACAGACTGCACCCCCCTTGATTATTATGTGTGGGGTGCAGTGGAGTGAGAGACCAACAAAACTCCTTGTAACATACCAAAGATGAGCTGAAGGCAAGGGTTATGGCAGCATTCACCAACTTAAACAAGGAGAACGCCCAGAAGAGTTGCAGGAGATTCAAAGTCATCTGGAGACCATGATTGAAGCCAATGGTGATTTTATTGAATAAATTTACTCTTTAGTATTTCAAGATGTGTAGTAATTTTGGTAAATGTACCTGTTAAAATGAGATGTCAGTGTTATTTTCACTTTTGTGTAATTTACACGACAATTTATTCACTGCACCCTGTAATTAATGATTTACTGTAATTAATGATTTACTGTAATTAATGATTTACTGTAATTAATGATTTACTACAGCACATAACTTTATTCTTCAGTTAGTGTAAAATTTAAAAATAGAATGTTTGAATTTACTGGAGTTTTTGAATGCAATCATGGTTATGGATGAGAAATTGTGCTTAAAACTTTAGAGTAATACTGCATCATGAGTAATATTCATTTAAAAGAAAAGCAAGCAAACAAAGGTTGTATATAAAGTGACTGAAGTAGATGCTTTTTTGTACAATGTAATTGGTTACAACCTACAAAAGCTCCAAGTGGATAGTTCTACTTGAGTGATATTCAATGGTTATATCTCTCTGTAAGTCATTTCTAATAATTGTTGGTATTTTTGTTTAGTTGTTTTATTTTTAAAGAAAAAACATCAAAATCTCTAATTCATGAATTAGACACACTGCCACAATTTTCTGTTTCCTCTAAGATAATTTGCATGCGTGCATGCTAGTTTCATGTTAAAGTTTGTCAAAATCTTATTGCTGAGTGTCATCTGTGTAAGAGGGATAATTAAGTTGGTGTATGAGTTCAGAAGTTAAAATACTTGGCCTATCAACAATTTAAAATAATAATTTGACACGAAAGATTGTGAAGGGAAAAAGTAGTGTGCAAAATGCAGTTGCAGTGGCTCAGTGGCTCAATGAAAAGACAATGCATACAGCACATGATATACATATGATATATTTGGTGTGCAAATATATGCACTTTCAGAGCCATCCAAACTAATATTGTTTCATCTCTGAGTGGTTGGCGTTAGGAAGGGCATCCAGCTGTAGAAACTCTGCCAGATCAGACTGAAGCCTGGTGCAGTCATCTGGTTCGCCAGTCCTCAGTCAAATTGTCCAACCCATGCTAGCATGGAAAGCGGATGTTAAACGATGATGATGATGGTTATAAACATGTGTATGTCTCACTTTCATGCCTCAAATTGCTACATGTAATTAATATCCAGTATAACTTAACATTGAAAATCATGACATTTAATCTCCAATTCATTCATTATTTAATATTTATTTCAGAAAAAAAGATGATATTGATAGCAGATATATTTAATGAAATTAAGCCCGGATTATCAGCTTATGCTAGTGACCCAAAGAAGGTGAGTTATCATTGAGTACAAAGAACTATGTTTAATTTCTAGATGCTAAGAAGACATCTTTTTCTTTGATGGAGATATCATCATCATTATGAACATCATCATTGTCTTATTTTTAATGTCCATATTTCCATGCTTGTATGGGTCAGACAGTGTTCATTGAGGCAGATTTTCTTCAGTCGGATGCCTTTCCTTTCACCAACCTTCACCTGTTTCTGAGTAAGACAATATTTCCCATAGCCATCCATGATTTTGTAGAATTTTGGAAATCAGTGAGACCGCTTGTGTGTTGGTAACACTTGTTTACAACTATCACATGACATGAAGGAGGCATAAACAAAGAAACATACTCACATACACATGTATACATATGATGAGCTTCTTTCAGTCTCCATCTACCAAACCCAATTACAAGGCTGAGATCAGTCTAAGGCTGAAGTAGAAGACACTTGTCTAAAAAGTGAAGTGTGGCTGAATTTATAACCATAATGCTAGGAAGCAAACTTATCACTCACACAGCCTTGCCTGCCCCTACCCAATCAGATTAAACAAAACAAAAATTAAACGAAGAAAAAAAACCTGTATACAATTTCTCAATCTGCTAGAAATAACAGCCTAATCTCCTTTCAATGAAACCCAACCATCTTGAAAATCATTGATTAAGGTTTTAAATAGTCATGGACATCTATATTGAGTGGTCTAGCACTTATTGGCTTGAGCTAAATTATGGCACAAAAGTAGATAATTAAACAAGTTAATTGTTCATGGTTCTAATCAATTATTATGTGTCCCATTTGTTTTAGCTGGCATCATCATCATCATCATCATCATCATCATCATCATCATCATTATTATGCATTTGTTTTCCATTTCATTAAATGAAGGTATCGCAGTTCAAGATGATTCTTACTTGGCATCACTGCTCTTCTAGATAGATCAGATGCTGTGTCTTGCTTATGTGTTCTGTTGCAAGTATGGCTTGGAACATAGGAACAAAATATGGTCTTCCCTACTGCATGATTTCAGGTTCAGTTCCACTGAGTGGTACATTGGGCAATTGCATTTTACTAAGCATTGTCAGTGGTTTTCATAGACAGAAACTGAAAGGTGCCTCTGTGTGTGTGTGTGCATGTGTTCTGTTTTCTTGTCACGGCATCATGTGATAGTTTTAAACACACATCACCATCATACAAGTTCTGTCATTCATTTTCAGTCTTCTGTGAAAACGTGGCAGTCAGGGTAAATATTACCTTTTTAGGAAATAAGTGAGGGTTGGCAACAGGAAGGGCACTTGGCCATAGAAAATTCTTCTCAAAAAATTTTGCCTGATGCATATAAGCATATAAGCCTAGCAAAAGTGCACGTTAAAATAACTAGAAAAGCACTCAGAGAGTGCAGACCTCCACCAAGCAGCTCATTTTAAAGATAGATACGCAGGTAAAATTACTAATAGAGAACCGAAAATAAACTTTGGAAACAGCAACACCACCATAGGTTACATGGAAAAGATGAAGGTGTTTTCAAGGGAGATAATCAAAGAACGTAGCATTGTAATACTTTGTGTAAAGTAAATATAACAAATGAAAAATCCTTCAAGAATCCATAAAAATTCCTGGATCACTACCAAAATTTCATCATCTGTTCCTTGTGTCATTACCAACTTTTTCTGCAAGTTTCATTAAATACCATTCACAACTTTTTGAGTTATTTTGCACACAGACGGACAGATGGACAAACCGATGTCGATGAAAACATAACCCCCTTCCTTGGCGGAGGTAATAACGATGATGATGATGATGCATACTTATCAACCACTGTTTACATTATGTGACATACTGGTCTTATATAATTTTGTTTATAATGTACTCCAACCATATGATGTGGCATACTGGTATAATATTTAGAAATTATAACATGTGCTACCCATTTTAAAGATAAAGAATCTCCTTCAAGGAAATTTGGTATAAAAGAAGGTTTAGGTAGGAATAATGGATTAAAGTATTCTAAGAATTCAGTTAGCTTCCATCTACAGGATTTGAACCATCTTTACTTGCTGACAATGATGACAATTAATAAAGTATTGGATACTAAAAGCAAAATTTGTGGTTCATCTCCTGCCATTACCATTTCTCAGCAGCCAAGTCTTGGTTCTTGCTTGTTATTAAGCCTCAAGTAGGCACTGTTTCAGTAAACCTAGAATCAAAAGTATTTCAGCAATGGCAATCTTGTCCTTTTAGGTTAAGCTAAAACTATATTATTGGAGGGAGATTTAGTTGATATTTCTAGCAAACCTAGTAACCATATAGAAGCTTCTTTGTTGTATCAGCTTGTTTCTTAGTTGTTATTTAACCCCAAAGTCCACTCTGATCAAGTAAACCTACGATGTAAGGCATTCCCGCCCAAAGGTGCTGACAGTAGACGAACAGACGCACGTACGTTCGGATTCTGCTCGATCGGTGCTGATACAGGCCGAACGGACGCACCTACGACCGAATTCCATTTGATCGGTGCTGATAGAGATCTAACGGACATACCTACGTTCGAATGCCGCTCAAACATTGCAGAGGGAGGCGAACGGCCGCACGTACTTTCGAATTCCGCTCGATCGGTGCTGATAGAAGCCGAACGGACGCACCTACGTTCGAATT
>JAOPJW010004291.1:16691855-16703555 GCA_027122535.1 Octopus maya
AAGAGTACAGATGATAGTCAGATCGCTAGTGTTTGTTGTGCACTCCACTGACGTTATTTGATTGCTGTTATTCTGTGCGTCTGTGCATAAAGATCAGTTGTGCTTTGCAGCGTTGCTTTATTTTTATCCCTAACTTAAAAATGGAGAAAGATAGATATAAAAAAAAATAAGTCATTTGGGGCTAGAAATTAAGTGGAAAAACATGAAATTCTTCAAGCAGGCATGTGTCTTATGTGGAATCTGTGATGAGCTTGAGTGATGCTGATGATGTGGAGTTGCTTCTGATATGTATATATAAATACACAGATATAGATACATACATATATATTCAATAAATAATTAAAAATAGTATGTTTTGCTTGTTCAGCAATTTGCTGGGGTATAACACTTGAGGAATAATTCCCTTATAAGGTTGGGTGTTAAACACCTGAAAGTCATAATCACAGACAGGCAAGACAACTCGCTTCTCATTGAATTCACGAGTAAAGGATACTAATATTTTGCCATTTTTTTGGCTTATCAACGTCATCTACGTGAATTTAACTAGGGACAAATAACCAAATTGCCAGTCTATGACTATATATAAATAGTGAAAGAACTATTTGATGGTATGCCATAGAGATGCATACAGAAGAATAAATTCAGTGACAAATTTCATGTGTGCATTGATGTGGCGTACCAGCAAATAGTTCTTACACTATAAAAATATAGTGTCAAAGACTGGTAATTTCATTTGTTCCTTGTTCGATTTAGGTATGTGATCATTATTTACATTTGATGGATATTTGTCCTCATCTTGTTTGTTAATACACTTTGGCTGATATACCCTCCAGCCTTCATCAGGTGTTTTGGGGAAATTTCAAACCTGGGTTCTCATTCCTAAGGTATTTTTCAATGCTGTTATTATTATTCAGGTCACTATCTGGAATCGAATTCAATTCCAGGCAGTGGAATAATAATGATAATAACATCGAAAAATACCTTAGGAATGAGAACCCAGGTTCGAAATTTCCCCAAAACACCTGATGAAGGTTGGCGGGTATATCAGCCAAAGTGTATTAACAAACAAGATGAGGACAAATATCCATCAAATGTAAATAATGTACATAATTCTGCATCTCTTAAATATAGAACTGTATCAAGTATGTGATGTTGATAAGTATACAATAGTGCAGGCAGTACACCTTCAACTTGGTGGCCAGCCTAATGCCTCTCCTCTCTCACACTGATTCAAGTAGTGGCCTAAAGGCTGAGTTTCCCTTGACAATGCATGTATCAACATCATCGTCAATATTTACAGGTCTGCAAAGTGAGCTGTCGAAGGACATGAATTTATCAATAACCTTTAGGGTTTCTTCTTTGACATTGATAGTTAGTTTCCCACATGGTTACTGTGGGGTAGATTGCTGCATGACCCTTGTCTTTTGAGTACTGATTGTGAGGCTGCTGTTGTAGCAGTTCATGCTCAGCTGCATGTGTGGCAGCATTGAGTGTGCTGCATAGTAATCTGCAAACAGGAAGTCACACACTGAGTCATCTTCCACTTTGGTCTTGGGCTGATTGAAAAGTCTGCCATCAGTTCTGAATCTGAGGTTCACTTCATTAGTGACTGGGAATGTGTCAGAAGAATCTTCACAGTCCAATACTCAAGTGAGCAGACCATCATGGAACTGTTACACCATGCTGATGAAATTCTCCAAGCAGCTGAACTTTCCCATAATCTCCCAAAGCTCCTCAGAACTGACAGTGTTAAAGGCCTTTCCATGTTCTGTTTCTAGCAATTCCTCTGAAGTTGTCAATTGTCCCATGGTGCTCTCTGAGGTTACGCTGACTCTCTGGCAGATGCCTCCTTTCCATGTGTTGAGCAAACTGCTTAAGGAGGATTCTTGCAAGTATCTTACCAGTGATAACAAGGAGAGAAATTCCTCAGTGCCTGTCACATGACTGCCTGTTTCTCTTTTTCTTGTAGAGATGGACAACAGAAGCATCCTTGTGCTCCCAAAGAACAACTTCCTGTTGCCACATGGTCTGAAAGAGATTGGCGAGCTTCTGTGCCAAGACTGGTCCCACTACTTTGTATATTTTATCTGGGATCACATCAGAGTTTGGTGCCTTGCCATTTAAGAGAAGCTTAATTGTTTTCAGGATCTCTGCTTTCATTAGAGGCTCTGCCAGAGAAATGTTGATGTCAACTTGGGGTATGCAAGCAATGGCTTCAGTGTTGATAAGAAAGCCTGTTCAGGACATTGTTAAAGTACTCTGCCCACCTTTCCTGGATTATGTTTTTGTCAGTGAAGAGAGTGGTCCCATCAGCACTGAGCAGTGGTGATGTTCCAGAGGACTGTATCCTGTTGATGACTTTCAGGTCATTGTAGAAGTGCTTGGAATTGTTGCTGTCAGTGTACTTTTGTATCTCATCTGCCTTATTGCTGAGCCAGGAATCCATCATCTCCCTGAACTTTATCTGCACTTTGCTTTTGGTGGCATTGTAGGCTGCTTTCTTGGAGGTTGATGTGCTCTCTTGCTGAGAGATTCTGTATGCTTCATGCTTCTCATTGAGCAGCTTCTGAATTTCCTCATCATTATTATTGAACCAGTTTTGGTGTCTACATGTGCTCTGGCCCAGATGAGTTAAAACCTAATCTGATCAGCAAGCTAACCAGGACTGAAAGGACCAACTGATGTCTGTGTGGCTTCCCCTCAGAGGAAAGTGCCATGCTACCATCATCAGTTCTTACTCCCCCACCATGACTGACACTGAGGATGTCAAAGACAAATTTTATGAAGACTTAGAAACCCTCATAGTAGATGTACATAAGGAAGACAACCTCATTGTTCTTGGTGACTTCAGCACCAGAGTTGGTACAGACTATCAGACATAAGAGGGAACCACTGGGAGAAATAGAGTTGGCAAGAGCAACAGTTATCTACTGCTGAAGACTTGTGCAGCAAATGACCTGCTGACCACCGACACAATGTTCCGTCTAACCAACCACATCCTGGATATATCTACACAGCAAACATTGGCATTTAATTCTCTACATCATAGTCAGGAGATGGGACAGGCAGGATGTTAGGCTGTGATGGTCAGATCACAAACTCATCCTTGCAAAACTCGACATGCACATTCAGCCAAGGCAGCAACCACAAAGAAAGCTGGCCAAATTGGAATGGCACAATGTGAAACAGAACCTCAGCAAGGATCTGGACAGCAAATTGAGTCAACTCGACCTTGCCTTGGCACAAAGGGTGCAAAAGAGGACTGGGTAGTGCTCAGAAACCCAACACTGCACTCTCATACATACATAAATAAATAAATACAGGTACACATCCATTTTTGTATGTTTTTATGATTAAATTATGTTAAGCATTCTTTTTACGATTCGTATATTTGATTTTTTCATCTATTTTTTTAGATAGTTTTTTTTCCCTTCTATTTCTTAAAAGTTTCGCACACACTCTCTCCTGACCTCCCTTCTCTCCTGGTCAGTAGCTGGGGTTCGTTCCTCACTCATGTCACCAATTTATACATACAGTGATCAAACCTTTAAAAAAAAAAATGATTGAGGAAAAAATAATTGGTGACGTAAGTGAGGAACGAACCCCAGCTAATAACTGGTAGAGAGGGGAGTATGGAGAATGTGTATGGGAAACTTTAAAAACTGATAAAATATAAATAAAAACAATAAAATATAGAAATCGTAAAACAATACATAAACATAAGCGAATCATAAAAACACAAAAAAGGATGTGTGTATTTATGCGTTATGTGTATGTGTGAGGGGGAAAGAGAGAGAGAGAGAGAGAGAGAGAGAGAGTGTGTGTATTTGTTCAGCATTCGAACAGATTAAAAACAATGTCGACATGAGCACATGAAAAAAAGAAAAAAAATTTTTTTCCTCGTAAATTGCCGAAGGTCTCGACAAATCAACTGATTTTAAAATGGCATTGGTGATGCGTATACCGAACGAAACCTTGCCAGTTTCTTTTCAACCCACGATGATTCTCGTAACATGCCTAACTTCTTAAAGTAAATTGAGAAAAAAAATATTAATAGATAAATAAATTCAAAAGTCAGACTGAAAAATTATGGAAAAGGTGAAAGCGACCCCCCACCCCACCGCTCTACGGTGCCTGAAACAAACAGATCTGAGGAAATTACGGTTTTTGTGTACAAGATAATTTCCACTGTATTATATAGAAATACCGATGTCGTGTTACGCCTTCCAAAATTCCTCTAAGAGACCTCCTCGCCAATTACAAACAGGGTTTTAGGTCAGATATCGAGGAGTGGGAGGGAATATAATCGACCAGATCAATCTCAGTACTAGACTGGTTCTTAATATTATCAACTCTGGAAGTTTTGAAGACAAAAAAGCAGAGTCGACTAGGGTAAGATTTGAACTCAGAAGAGTAATGCATTTTTGTCAGTCGCTATCCGTCGAATTAATAAATTAGTAAGAATGTAAACTCACCTTGTATAATAACGGATTGTGTCATAGAGTTTTTTTTCTTTTTAACAAACAACTAAAACATAGAGATTGCACAAGAAGAAAACTGTGACACTTCTGTAATGTCAGTAAAGTTCAATAATACTATATTCAGGTAATATTTCTGTAATACTCAAATACTGTTCCGTACTTCAGTAAGTGTTCGGTGATACTTCCATAATTATTTCAGAAGTGTTAAATTGAGAAAAAACATTCAAGTTTGGCGGACAGAAAGGCGATTAATAGTAACAGGAAGTGACGTAATTGTGTTCCCTAGCAACCAAAATGTCTGTCGTGAGGTATTTATAAACTTATTTATTTTCAGTGGATGGTTTGGTTGACACTTTTCGCTTGCAGACTACCTTTTTATATCCTTATAAATGAAAAATAAAAAAAATTGAAGCAAAACTTAAAAAAAAAAAAAAAAAAATCCCCAAAAAAGAAAGAACCACTTTCGATGATTAATTACAATAAAACGAGGGTCTGCTTGGAATACGGTAGAAGTAATTCCTCAGTGATACAAATTATGCTGACGTATTTGAGGAGTAGGATATAATGGTTTGAACCGTATATTATATCATTGATACTTATTTTATGGATCATAGTTGGTGGTGGGGTCTGTTTTGTGAAAGCAGAATCGAAACTAGCAGAGTCTGAACGGAAAGATTAAACTGGTTTGTTAAGCCACATTTCTTGTTTACATTTGAATAAGTATCCTACGTTATACTAATACCTTCGAAGTTAGGGAATGAATTCTGATGAATTATTAAATAACACGGTACAATGTTGGCGTAAGCTAGCCAGGCAAAACATCCTGTAAATATATAGTTTAAGTTCCGGTCACGAAAAAAAAAAAAAAATTAAAAAACCCAGCCTGCTAGGTGTAAAAAAATGTGTTGAAAACGAATAGGAAAACAAAAATATCCCTTTCCCTGAAAGTTATGAGGGAAATCGAAGTTAGAAAATTTATATATTCTTTGTGATTTATTTTCTTTAAAGCTCACTCATTTTCCGATCGGCATTGATTTTAGCAACTGATTTTGATAACTTTATTTACATTAAACGATTTGTCTTTAATTCGGTTTCCTCGCTCGATTAGTGACAGTACCGTTATTTATGTTTCTTCTTCGACTCGACAATCATTATCGAGTGACAAATCCGAACTAAACAGATCTCTTTCTCATAAATATTGATAACAATTGTCGTTCTTTGTTTAGGGAATCAATTTTAGATAGACATATTGATTACTATTGAATGAGAGAAAGCCTGAATATTTATGAATGACTACGCTAACTTTGTTTCCTCGTAAGTTTCTGAAAAATACATGTTTTTAAACGAAACTTATACAGAGATGGCTTTTCAAGGACCTAGATTACGATTATCTTAATAAAATGAAAAAGATTTTTTGAAGGAAATTTAGATCCTTTTTCCCTCCGTTTGGTACCAACAATTTCCGTCATTTTACTATTTTTACCTTTTTTCTTTTTCAGATTTATATATCTGAAACATTAATATTACGAAATCTACACCCTCGAAAATGAATTTTTCCAAAAGTAATTTAAAAATATGCATCTTAAAGAGAGTTGTGAGAAAATGAAGTCGAGAGAGTGTGAGAATGATCTGAACTTAAAAAAAAAAGCTATCAATATAATCATAATCTACACAATCAAAAACGTATTTTTGTAAAAATTTCACCAAAGAATGCATTTTTCGGAAAGTTATGAAGAAACACATTTGGCGGTGGACACCAATCTGTACTTATGCAGCTATCTGTAAGTTCGACTCTTACTCTACGGAACTCAATTTTTTACATTTCAGATACTATAAAACTGTCAATATCATTGGGAAAGGCAAAGTAACGTATAAATGAAATAATGTCATCTTTCTCTTCTTTAGAAAGCATGTACCTAATCAAGAGGAAATTATTTGACATTTTGTTTTCTTTTTGGAGGGGAGAACGTTGCACTTTTGTGATGTGACATCCGTGATTCTGAAACTGGAAACGTTTCAACCCACGCTGCTGAAGTAAATGTGTGAAAACCTCAAGTTTCCACTTCTTATTTAAAATTCCACAAACGTTATTGCATATTTCGCTAAGAAACCGTTATTGTCCTCTGATTGGGTCACTTAGACTTATCTCCCTTGGAATTGGCAAAACCTCTCGATACCAGCGGGTATCTTAAAACGTAGAAAACTGTACTTTTTGGTTATCTCACCCCATTAAAATATTGGGTCATCTCCCCACATTTGATGAGAAATATCGGTACTTTTGGTTATATGCTCCAACCAAAAAATTGTTTAACCGTTAATAAAAAAAGAGAAAAAAAGTGAAACAATGAAACCTCGTATTGAATCTGATAATATTTTAATACCAAATCACACAAAACTGAAAAAATTAATAAACATGAAAACTGAAATAATTAAACATCTCACTAAATCTGATAACATTTTTATAATACATCATACCATGCCTATTGAGGAGGCCAAACATTAACAACACGTTGAAGTATTGAATCAAAACTCTCTAATTCTTTCAATCCAATCTCTTGTTGTCACATAAACTTAATTTTTTAGTGGGAAGATAACCTAGTTTTTTAATGCCAAATTTTTAAAGGGGGTGCGACAACCAAAAAGTACCTAGAAAACATAGCATCAGAATTGACTTGATATGTTAAAATGACTAACGGCCATCTCGAAAGGGTAGCAGAACAGACTGCAAAGTAGCTAGCTGGTTGGATTGATTTATAAACAAATACAGACAATTTACAAAATAGAAAATAAATTAGTTTCTTGCAAGGAATTAACAATTCTACTTTGTGAACTGTTTGTAGTCCCTACTTGCTGATAGACACTATCACTAGTTTCTTACTATTTCTCTCAGGTAACTAACTAGCACACTAGATATGTAGACAGTTAAAAAGCTACCTTGCTGGTGTGGTATAATGGACAAATTGGTAGATAGCTAACTGTATGACTACATATACAAATAATCATGTAGCTAGTTATAAAGAATTGAAGGGAATATTCTTCAGTAGGCACAACAACTTAGAAGAATGCCAGACAGTTAAAAGTGAGTGATAACAATGTAGTAAGTCAGAAAAATTGTAACTGATCAAAAGGACATCAAAAGGACATCAAAAGGATCATTCTGCCCTCAGTTGATGTCACAGAAGAAATGATTTTATGAGGAGTTTATCAGAATGCTTTAAACTTTTTTACGCCACAGTCCTGTAACATTCTTGACCACCGTTCCAGCACTTAAAGTAAACAAAAATATAAAATATCTGCAGAAAAGATTTGTTTTGGTTATGTTTTCCTCTTTATTAGTAAAAGTAGTAATTCGGTACTATTAGTACAAGTCAATTCTGTCATATAATGAGTTTTCTTGAAACTAAGCATTTTAATGGTCAGTTTTAGAATCCTTACAGCCAACTGTTTTATAAGAAAGTACATCAGATGTCAGTGTCATCCATATTTGCAATCTGTCAAATTTCAAAAATATTTTCTTTTCTGCGGATTTAGAACATGTCTGTAAAACTCATGGATTTTGTTCTCATATTTTACAAGCATTCTTGTACTACATTTTTTGTAGTTTGTGCTGTTAATCCATTCCTCTTTTATAAATCTGTAATACCAGCCCTCACTACCAGAAAAAAAGCATCCTTATATCTGTCTTTTTAATTGCACTTAAAAAAAATTATTTAGTTGTTACTATTAAAACTTAGTTTCTTGATGTATAAATTGAATCTTCATCTATTCCAGTTTCACTCATTTAAATTTTTTGTATGAAGGTTGTCCTTTGATTTCATTTTGTTGAAGTTGTTCCTCTACTTTTGTCAATCACACACTCATATTCTCAGTTGGAGGTAAACCAAATTGACTTCCAGTAGCTCTGTTACCATTTTCTTTGGTAAATTGCATTGGTTGTAACATAACAATTATGGAAATATGTCAACTCTGTAGTTCCATTATTTGGAAAATGATTATCTGAAAATTTAAAACTTGAGTGACTGTTCAACTAACAATAGATTGTTTGTGTGTTTCAACGAAATGTATCTTGTGTTGTAAGTTAAAAGATTAATGGAAGTGCCTTACTTCATTGATTACTAGCTTCAAATTAATGAAGAATAGTGGAACTGATGAGGGGCATCAAGTTTAGTTTATGTGTAAGGTCAAATGTTGTCACTTTTTTTTCTTGACTGTTGTTATTTCATCTTAAGTAAATACTATTGACATTTATTATTACTTTAGAAAATACTAATAACTGCGAGAAACAGTTTTGTAGGAGAGATGTTTGCAATCGATATTACAGGGTATTTTGTAGAATCTGAACCACAACTTGAGAGTAATGACATATTTTTAGGGAAAAAAAGTGTGCCTTATAAAATCATCAAATATTGTTTATTAAATTACTGTATTTTTACAATTTAAATGTTGTGCTGTAATCAACTGAAATCTTCCAGTTTATTTAATATATACCAAATTTATTATTTTCAGATCAAAACACATATAATCAAAATGGCTAAAGCTTCTTCTTCTACTATTGACTGGACCCTAATATCTGCACATGGACCTGCAGTTGTCTTTCATACAGCCTGTATTGTTGGAGATAGGCTCTATGTTCATGGTGGTTTGGCTGTTGAAAATGTTAACATGCCGGTTAATGGCTTCTATTATTTAGATTTAAGAAGAAATATATGGAATGAAATACAATCACCTGGTAGTCCATCTTTAAGCCACCACACCTCCATTGTCTTACATGAACGCTACATGCTCCTTATAGGAGGATGGAATGGCAAGTCACGATCAGCAGATCTTCATTGCTTTGATACTGAAACAATGCAATGGACTGAAATGAAACATTCTGGTTACCCGAAAGAGGCTGGTTTGAGTTCTCACTCAAGTATCTTATGTGAAAATAACAACATTTTAGTTGTTGGTCGAGAGGGTCATCTTCATTCACAACGTAAACACAACAGTGCTTATATCCTATCTGGTGACCCTGTGAAAGGGTACTTTTCCTATTCTTTGCTAACATATGGGGTTGCTTCACGTTCAGGCCACACGTGCAATGGTGATGGTCGTTGGACATATTTGATTGGTGGCCGCAAAGACAATTTCATTGAGACGGTGGCTGGTGTAAAGCCTTATCCACAACTAACAAGTTCAATTGCCAAGAAATTAAAAGATTTTTGTGAGAAACTTGTGCCAATGTCAAAATATCCATCAGGTAGGAAGCATCATGCTGGTGTTGGAGGTCATGGAGTTATATTCATTCATGGAGGGGAAACTTTTGATTCTGCTATAAACATACCTTCAGGGGAAATGTATGTGCTTATTGCAGCAAAAAGTTTAAATTTCTACAAAGTTGGGATTAGTCTTGTTTCTCTTAAAGGACATATATGCTGTTGCTACAATGACAAAATAATTATACATGGGGGTGTGTCTGGCAAGAAACACAGTGTAAAGGGGGATACTTATGAATTAATTATACCTTAAATTCAGTGTGTCTGAAGCCTGATTTTTATACATCACAGCCAGTACTATTGTTTTAACTATTGTTTTTTTGTAACTAACTTTCCCAAATGGCAATAATGTGAAAAGGGAGTTTTAAGTTGTTGAAGTAGCTGTTTCGACAGCTAGAGGCATGATTTATTGCTCAACTCAACTCTAAAGTAGCAATCAAATCTGTTGTCATCTATGTAAACTGAGATTAGCAGAGTTTAATGTTCGGTGGGTCATAAATGCTGTCATACCTCTATTAAAAACATATAAAAAAGAACACTGCTGAGAAAAAAGAAAAACAAAATACAGTATCTAATACTGATGAGCATAAATAGCTTGAAATGCATATATTAGTCCACAATGGCTTTGATGTAGTGACTCCTTTTGCCTAAAGAGGGAATATTTCTTCATGGCGAATTGCACTGAAAATGGCTGTTTTGGAGGTCAAATATTTCCTAAACATATTTGAACTGATTGAAAAGTTTGTTTATTTCACAACACTGCTTAACATGCATACTGCAACTACCAGATATAGCGGTGACAACTACCTACCAACATCTTGTCCGAGCATGTGAACTTAAGAATAAAGAAAAGAACTGTTGTAGCTTTCAGACCAGTAACACCATATGACCTAAGTTGACCAATAGAGGCATAAGATCTAGAAGCTACCTTGAATTTGTCTTAAACCCCTATACTCTGCTCTAGCTTCCTGACCAGAAAAATTCAAACTTATTAAATAATATGTGTAACTCTGACCAAATGTGTTGAACGCCACTGTCTTTCATTTGTCAATTCATTTGTGTGTGTGTGTGTGTGTGTGTGTGTGTGTGTGTGTTTAAAGAAAGATTTTCTTAAATGTTATTAACAATTAAATAAAGATTCTTTTGGCAAGTTTTTGTATTGTGTGTATTGTTTGTAAATGCTCTCATTGTTCAACTTTTCAAACATGTGTTCAGGTCTAATGCATGTAGGAGTGGTTTTTAGTAATGATGTTGACTATTTCCAGTTCAGTTTCAAATTTAGAATTCTTACAAAGTATTCTTCATTTGCCTTTCATATTTCATCATTTTCATCTTTTATTTTGAAAGAAGGAAATATTTGTACAAATGTCTACATGTTCATAATCTCTAATTTCTTGTTTCTGCAATCTCACTGATTAGTTTTGATCCTGCTTCTCAGATATAATTCTCATTGCATTGAGCTTGATCTATTTCATTAGATATGAGTGTTATATCATCTGCAAAGTCCAGGTTTGTGATGGTTACTGCTGGTACTCTCTGCAAGCTTTGTTGGTTTTTGATGAAACCATGGTGTTTGTCACTGTTGTCTATAGCCTGCCACATTACATAATCCAATACAATTGCAAACAGGTGAGATGCAAGCATATCTCCTTGTTGCACCCCAGGTAGTAATTGAACGAATTCTGTTTCTCCATCAGAAACATCAGCTACTAAAATAGGACTGCACACAAATGTCAAGAAAATGGAATGCATTTCTTTCAACCAATCAAGTGATACTGAACTGTTTGATTTGAGCAGTTCCAAATTGAATGTTACTGAAGACTTTAAGTACTTAGGTGGTTGGGTGAGCAGTTCAGAAGCAGACATCAAGATCAGGAAGGCACAAGCATGGACAGCCTGTCACAAACTAAAGAAAGTATGGAAATCCAAATTGCCCGGGCAAACCAAAATCAAGCTGTTCATTG
>JAOPJW010004291.1:17151934-17162923 GCA_027122535.1 Octopus maya
TGTGAGAGAGAGAGAGAGAGAGAGAGAGAGAGAGAGAGAGAGAGAGAGAGAGGGAGGAATCATTACTTTTATACATATGTTTCTGAAGATGTAAACAACCACGTGTTCATATATTCATTTAAAGACTTTCAGATGGAGCATCTATGGAGTGTTTTAGTTTGTAGTCAGAGTTGAAGAGCTCTGAGTTCCATTTGAGTTCACTATAAGTGTTCTCGTTGCTTTGAAATTTCGATGATATGTTCGGATACACTGGGAAGCTGAACTCCCCAACAATGTTTGACTTTTGTTTCCTGTCTTACAGAACAATAGCAGTTCTGTATTGTTTGCTCTTTTTACTGGATTGGTCTTTTTACTGGATTGCTCTTTTTACAGGAATATTCCATTAAAAGATTGCTCTTTTTAGTGGAATATTCCATCGGTATTCCTTCTTTTTAAAGTTGTAAATTCACTCTAGTTCTGACAAGCATTTGATAGATCAAACCAGGCAATCCTTCCTGCAGATAGCATTGTAAATAATTTCTAAAACTATATAATGTCTCGATGGTAGGCTATGTCTTGTTCACATTTTGGAGCAGCTGCTGTCGATGAAGTTTATATCGTAGAAACTGGTATAGTATATCCATCGTTTTCTTTCACATATTGGAGGGTTTGTGGCATTTATGTTTCTCTTGTGTATCAGGGATTAATTAACTATTTCCTGTTCTAAGCAAGTGGGATGTAATGCATCAATCTCATGTCCAGGTGTGGTTACATTTCCATCAATGCAGGTATTACCACATGAATGCTTGTGGGATATATATCCATGGATTGCGTTCTGTTAGTAGGCTAAGTGATTCTCTTCCAAGCTTCTATTTAATTAGATGAGTCTAAGGTCCTTTGAGTCACATGACGTGAGAAAGTTTTATTCCCAGAATAGCTTCTCAGGAACTCTGAGGATGTCGTTCTCTCTTTTGAGTAAGCAAGTAATGTAGCAGTTTTTTGCTTTACTCGCTAACAGCGGTCTCTGAGTGGTACGATGCAATATTCAAAGTCCGTTCAGACTGAACTTATTCCTCAGCCACCATATTTTCGTCTTACATAGATTCTGTAGCTGTTGACGATGCTGTGGAAGTTGTCAGAGTTGGAAAGTATCTAACTAGCTTTCCTGTTCACGATCACATTGAATGTCGTTACTAGCACTGTCACTGAAGAAATATTGTCAGATATCGTTTATTAAATGCAGATAGCTCTGAGTTCGATATTAACAGTGTGTGATGAAGTATTTTTTCTTATTCTGGTTTTTTTCACAATACCAGCTTAAACAACATTTTTCATCAATTCCCGGGCACCTGTAACATGTATGTATGTATGTATGTATGTATGTATGTGTGTCTGTGTATTATCTATGTATGTGTGTATATATGTTACATGTATGTATGCATGTTACATGATACCTTAAAGTTAGTTCGACCTCGAGTGCTATTGGTCGCTCTTGAAATCTGGTAACATGCAGCCCAATACAATTTGTTACATGGTCGGGTCGTCGGCGCCTGAGCTGGCAATTCCACCGAGCTTGCTTGGTAAGGAGGTTGATTGTTGGACACCCTGCGGAACGATAAATAAGACCCGTCAAAAGGCGGAGGAACTAATATGTAGTCAACGGCCATTCAATAATGTGTGTGAACGTGTGTGTGTGTGTGTGTGTGCGTGTGTGCGTGTGTGTATGTGTGAGCGGTTGCGTGTGTGTATGTATGTGTGTGCGTGCATGTGTGTACGGTGTATCATACATGGCAGTGTATGAGTAATATTCTACTCAGCTGCTAGTCGTGACCAATTTAATGCTTTAGCACTAAGTCAGTTTTCGCTCAATCTTATTTCGGTTTTACGCACTATGGTAAGCTAGATTTTGACATAAAATAATTGAAATTTGGTTCAGTAGGAAAAAAACGTTGTAATAAAAAATGTAAGGCCAAAAATGGGAGAGTAACGCCTAAAATTGAACTTGACTCGTAATTTCTCGGTTATATTGAAAAGAACACAATGAGCAAAATCTTTTGGTGAAGATCTCGTTAAAAGATATTAGATAGAAAAGAAGTTATACAAGTTTAAGTAGCCAAACAATTGTTAAGTAACTCTTAAGATTGACTTTAATACAAAATACCTCAACTATTTGAAAAGCAAACTATACTTTATTTGTATTCAAAGGAAAAATCTTTACCAGATAAATCTTTTCTTGCGAACGCATAGGGAAAAGCTATGCAGTTTTCAATTTTTGCCAATTGTAAATATGTGTCACAATCACAAAGATACTTAAATGACAACTTGCCAATACAAGACAAACAGAAAATCTAGTGTATGATTGTTGTGTTTTTTAGTCGAACTTCTCTCCTAATTAATATGTTTCCTCATTGGTCATAGTTAATGTTTTATATTTTTTCATTATTATTACTTGTTTGAGTCATTTGACTTCCACCATGCTGGAGCACCGCCTTTAGTCGAACAAATTGACGTCAAGACTTATTCTTTGTAAGCCTAGTACTTACTCTATCGGTCCCTTTTGCCGAACCGTTAAGTTTAGAGGACGTAAGTACACCAACATCGTTTTCAAGTGATGGTGGGGGGACAAACACAGACACACAGACACACACACACATACACACGCATATATACATATATATATATATACGACTGGCTTCTTTCAGTTTCCGTCTACCAAATCTACTCACAAGACTTAGGTCGGCCCGAGGCTCTAGCAGAAGACACTTGCCCAAGGTGCCACTCAGTGGGACTGAACCCGGAACCTTGTGGCTGGTAAGCAAGCTATTTACCACATGCTCGCTTAAAAAATATATATATTCTAAATAGGCAAATTTCATAATACTCAATGTAAAGTAAGTGCTATTCAATTTAGAATTTCTATAAAAATGAATAGGCATGAATTATTGATCAACAAAAAAGAAATAATATGAAAAAGTAAGCTAAATTTAGTATTAGAATAAAAATCATTAATTTTTCTGCATCGCCTGTAAAAAAAGTGGACGAGAATGAAAAATGCGAGCAAGGGATAATAATATTCTTAAGTATATTATATACCTGGAAAAAATACATGACATGATATAAGCCTAAAATAAAAGAAAAAAGCTTTAAATATTGCAGCTAAAATAAAATTTGAATGGGGTGGCAATTAAATGCAATTTTCAAAATGCCAAGCCATTCAATACTGATCACCTATCTTTCACCCAAATTATTTTATTATTGCTAAGCTTGACTGCAAATAAAATTTAAAATATTTAAATGCTAGAATGAAAATGCGAACTAGGGGTAATAATATTCGTAAGTATTTGATAAACCTGGAAATGTACAGAACACAAAGTAATCTTAAAATAAAATAAATGAGCTGAAACCGGTGTACTGCGCAGGATCTCGTGATTACGAAGACCATTTTTCAACAACCCAATAAATTCAAGTTCTCCTGGAAAAACCTCGATTATGTGAGCGTTCGTCAACATGATCAGAATGATATCCTCTATACCAAAACAAACAAGCTCGGTGCAGAATGTTAGACCGATCCCCGCATGATGCACATACCTATGTGTTCAGATCTACCCTCCGGCTAGAAAAAGCAAAAGCGTTTCCAAAACTCAATGTGGCCTGTTTTTCCAGCACAACAAAACAAGCTGAGCTCCAAGGAAACGTGGCTACTGTCTGCCTAGATTTTCTAGTTCTTACAGTTCCACAAGAACTCCATGGCAAATATGGAAAATAACATTGAGAAGAAATCGAGGTCGGACAGAATGAACTCATCTCACTCTGGGACTCTGCGATCTCCATCATTCCACACACCAACTCTGAACACACTATTGGAAAATCCCACATGAAGAACTCTGAATGTTTTAACGAATCTGCAGACATTATCCAACCCCTTTTGCAGGCAAAAAACCGTGCTCGTAACGCCCACCTCTCAAATCTTCGTTTCCTAACCCCAAACTAACATAGCCTTAGGACTGAGGCCCCACAGAATGGTTGGTGGCTCCGCAACTCCGAAAAGATCCAACCTTTCGCTGACAAAAATAAAACTCATGAATTCTACGACTCGTTCAAAGACAACTTTGGTCCTTCGCACTGTCTGATTGCACCTGTTTGTATCGCTGACGGCTCTACTCTAATTAAAGATAACAATAAGAACCTCAACAGTGAACAGAACACTTTCAAGATCTGAACGGAGTCAACCTAAAAGACATGTCGATTTTAGATGAGCTACCAAAACTTCCAATCATCGTAGAAATAGCAGCTGAACTCAGTCAAGACGAAGTCTAGAAGGCACTGCCCTCCCAAAAGAATAAGAAGTCTCGTGACGAAGACGGTGTCCCTGAAGAGGTTTACAAATACGGCGGACCGCAACTTGTGTCATATCTTCACGCTTTCTTAGTTCTCTGTTGGAAAAACAAACAAACAAAAACAAATACTAACATCATTCGCATTTACAAAAGAAAAGGCGATCGATCCGACTGCGGTAACAACAGAGGCCTCTGGATGTGTCTTGCAAAATGTTTGCACCCATTATTCTCCGCCATCTTATCATCGTGTCGGATGGCACCCTCCCTGAATCACAATGTGGTTTCAGACCAGAACAGAGCACAATTGATATGATATTTGGTGCACGCTTTCTTCTCAAAAAATGCAGAGAACTACAGGAAATCAGGTTGCTATATATTGTCAACTTAATGTGACAATCCCAATAAGGGAATATACTACTGCTGTTTAGCTCTAGGAAGCCAGACCGCTTCCTAAGTTGACAATATATAGCAACTTTATCGCATCACTACTGCTTAACTCTCTCTGAGAGATTTAGAAATATGATATTTCAACAGGAAATCAATTTTGGTTTCTTCGATATGACGAAGGCTTTTGACACCGTCAATCGTGAAATTTTATGGAAACTTTGGCTATCCTCCAACTGCTTTAACTATCATCTGCAAATTCCACGACGTAATGCTAGCGAGAGTCTCTCTTGATGGAGGGTCTTCAGAACAATTCAGTGTTAAATCGGGAGTCAAACAGGGTTGCGTTCTCACTCCTGTTTTGTTCAACATCTACACAGTAGCAATAACTCTCCTCTCCTGGGTCCAAGTAGGTACCGACGATAACATTAGCTCCCGTTACCGCTAATCATTGCAGTGTTTTCAACACCCACCGGCTCAAAGCGAAAACTTTGACATCATCAACAGATACCTGAGTTCCAGTGTGCAGATGTCACCGCTACAACTGCTCAGAAAACAGCCTAACTCTAGCGATTCTTAAGTGACATGGATGAGACCTATGCTCGACTAGGTCTTAACATCAACATAAAAGAAAACGAGATCATGCAAATGCATTTAATAAAAAAACATCCCGCTACATAACTATATATAAACGACACTTGCCACTAAGATTACTGTCTCTCACACCGTTGTTCTCTAAACATTACTGTATGGCTGCGAATGCTGAGACTTAAACTGCCATCATGTGAAGAAGCTAGAATCATTTCACATCCATTGTCTCAGTCGAAGTTTACGCGTTACTTGGAAAGATAAGGGCCCCTTATCTTTCTTCAGCAAGCAGGCATCTCCAGCGTTGAAGCCATCATCCAACGCCGTGTTCTAAGATGGGTGAGCCACGTTATCAGAATATCTGATAATCGTCTCCCGAAAATGGTCTTCTAAGAGCTATCAACCGATGTTCGCCCTCCCGGGGGACCCAAGTAGAGGTTTCGGGATCATCTTTAGCTTGTCCTTAACTCCCGCAACATTCAACCGACACAACTTGAATACTTTGCTCAGAACCGGCAAATCTGGAGCTCCCTCAGCGATAAAGAAGCTTCACACTTTGAATTAATCCGACGTGAGAGACTTGAAGAAAAGCGACGTCAACGTCATTTCAGACTCACCAACAACATAATAAGCAACTTCCCTTGTCATCTGCGTTCAAGGACATGCAATTTCAGGATCGGACTGTCTACACATCTATCAATTCACAAAATGTAGGATAAGACTTCTACAGGATAATGTCGTCGTTAACATTGACGGAAAGCTTATTAGCAAATATATGAGTATGTACATTTGTGTACATATGTATATGTTTTCATAAGTATGTACGTATGTATGTATGTATGTATGTATGTATGTATGTATGTATGTATGTATGTATGTATGTATCTTGTGGTTAGGAAAGAGCTTCAGACTCACTTGCCCAGCATTGAAAATACTACCGCATGAGAAGATTTTCGAGACCAAGTTCTTCAATGTACAGCCGAAACACTGGGGTATATTACTGCCAGAAATACAGACTGATGGAAATTATGCTGAAGTTCAGCGATTATTGGTGGTAAAACGCCATGCCCACAGTGCATTACTACACAGAGAACTGTCTACTTGACCACTATAACAGTGTAAAATCACTACTGCACCGACCTCTCAGGAAGATGCCGAACACTTGGTGGGAGGATCTTGCTTGTGATGTTCAGGCTGCTGCTGATGCAAATGACAGCAAGAAGCTTTACCATCTTATGAAGCGAGCTTATGGACCTAAGAGCTCCACATCAGCTCCTTTGCTTTCCGAGGAGTCTTCCACCCTGTTTACTAAATCAACAGAAATCACAGGTCACTGGATCGAACAGTTCTCTGAACTCCTTAACTATGAGTCAGTTGTGGATGAAACAGTGATTGACACTATGCAACAAAGACCTATCATTGGCTCCTTAGACTCTTCGCCCTTAATAGATGAAGTAATGACATCAATAAGTAAATTGAATCTTGGTAGGGCACCTGGAAAGGATGGAATTTGTGCTGATGTCTTGCGATTTGGTGGTAATTACATCACACAGTCCCTTCATGAACTTATTAGTGCAGTCTGGAGGAATGGTGCAATGCCTAAGGACTGGAAGGATGCAATTATTGTTCCTCCATATAAAGGAAAAGGAGCCAGAACAATGTGTTGTAACTACAGAGGTATTGCTCTATTATCAGCTGCTGGCAAGGTTCTGGCAAGTATTCTACTTACCTGCCTGAATGGGTGTCTTGTAAATGATATCCTATCTGAATCTCAATGTTGCTTCCAATCTAGTTCAGAACAAGACAGATGTAGGAGAAGTGCTATGAGCAGAATATGGATCTTGTCCAGGTATTCATTGTTTTAACGAAGGCCTTTGATACTGTGAATAGGACCTTGCTATTTACTTTGTGTTTATAACCAAATCATTTCATGATGGGATGGAGGCTTGGGTCAATGTTGGTGGTGGCATGGCAGGACCCATTCCTGTAGACAATGGTGTCAATCAGGGTGACATCCTTGCCCCAACTCTCTTTTCTTTGTACTTTGCTGCTGCTTTTACTCTTGCTTTTGCTAAGTTTTGTTCTCTGGGAATACATGTCAGGTATCAATCTTCTGGCCACCTCTTTAATCTGTGCCAATTCGCTGCCAATTCCAAAGTTTTCCAGTCTCTTATTCGTGACCTCCTTTATGCAGATGACTGTGACTTAGTCACTCATACAGTGGATGACATGCAAATACTTATGGATTGCATTTCTGCTTCTTGCAAGGCATTTGGACTCAGCATTAGCCTGGACAAGACTGTCGTAATGTTCCAGCCTGCACCAGGAAGCCCATATGTGGAACCAGCTATCTTGGTTGAAGGAACAATGCTGAAAGTGGGAGACAAGTTTGTCTATCTGGGCAGCACAATCAGCTGTTCTTGCTCTCTGGATGAGGAAATATCTTTCAGGTTGCAGAGAGCAACTGATTGCTTCTAGTCTCTTCAGTCTCGTGTCTGGTCCCAACATGGCATCACAAGGCAAACAAAAATTGCTGTGTACCGTGCATGTGTAATGACATCGTTCCTTTACTCATGTGAGACATGGACCCTTTACAAACGTCATGTAAGGGTCTTTGAATACTTTTCTAAGATACAACCGTGTGAACCAAAGAAGATGGTGATGAATGGGAGAGACTCCTTTAAACGCGTCGCTCAGTCGAGCACAAAACATGTAATATAACATATGAAGGGCTCACATATGTGAGATGCAAGCAAGTGCCAGTAAAGGAAAGAGAGAGTGACAGAGAGAAACCGTTAGATATATATAGAGAGTAGGTTTATTAGCATAGTGAACAGTGTGTCTGTGTGTGTGTGCATGCGGCAATATAAACAATACAATGCGTAAGACGGACTGTCTTATAAAGAATATATATACAACAATGTGTGTGTGTGTGTGAGAATACAAGTAACACAATACATAAGACAGGCCTTCGTGTACAAGAGTGTGGATACAACAATATGTGTGTGTGTGACTGAGAAATACAGAGCATAGAATAAGTGTCTGTATCAATGACTATAAGAGTCCTAAACACAAGATAGAGAAATACCAGTTCATAGAAGAGTTACACATGGGATTGAGTGTCTGTACAAGAAGTCATAGCTGAAGAGCAGAGCTGTGGTGTCACATGTTGTGTGTGAAGTTGAGCGTCGATGCTGTGACTGGTTACTTGGTACAGAAGATTCTCGCAGGTCATTCAAACAGTGTTGAGATGAAACAGCGTTTGCTGTTGTTGGTGTATAATCTGGTGGTGGTGTTGCTGATGATGACATTGTGGTAGACAGTAGATCAGTGGTGGTGTTGGCGTCATTGCTGGAAACTGGCTGGAGCTGTGTTCTGGTCTGTGACAAGACCTGTGAGAGGTCTGTTGTCGAGACAAACTGGCATGGATCAAACAGGCTTATTTATAGATGAAAAAGGGCTCACCGGAAAAGCAGAAAAACTCTCTCTCATGTGACCTTATTAGAAGGCCACGATTGGACGGTATGCACCCTGGCACGAAACAGAACTGTTGTCAAATGCCGCGCAAATAAGAACCAATCAGGGTGATGGACACAAGGGTCCAAGCGGCTGAAAGCTGATGTTAGCCACCACGTTATCATTTGTAATTAAATACTGGAGAGAGGTTTCACTACACTTTCATCAGAGATGTCTGAGACACATTCTGAATGTTGGCTGGACCTTGGTAGCATGTGTAGTGAGAGCCAGCAGTGAACTTCATGAAGCAGTGTACCAAGTGACATCGCTGTGTTTACTTTGCAAGTTATGAAATTTGTACTTTTGTGATCATGTGTATGCTGTAGTCTGTGATTTTATCATGGACAGGAACAAAGAGCCAAATTTTGCATTAAATTTGAGAAGTCAGCTTCAAAGACACTGAGCATGCTATGGCAATGGTTCATACACAATGTTTCAAGTGACATGGGCACTTCAAAAGTGGAAGAACATCCCTGGAAGATAATGAGCATTCTGGAACACCTGCCAACAGCGTAACCCACAGAAGTGACCTTCATAAGGCAGTGTGCCGAGTAACATTGCTGTGTTTACTTTGCAAGTTATGAAATTTTGTGTTTTTGTGATCATTTGCATGGTGTAGTCTCAAATTTTTGTCATGGACAGGAAGTTAGAACAAAGAGCATTAAACTTGGGAAATCCACTACAGAGTCATTGGGCATGCTTCAGCAAGCTTATGGTGATGAAACAATAGGTCATCTACAAAGTTTCAAGTAGCATAGGCACTTCAAAAGCAGAGCATCCCTGGAAGACAACAAGCAATCTGGAAGACCAGCATCATCTCTGAAAATGTAAAGAAAATTCATCAGCTTGTGCATGACAATCATCAGAGGAAAATCAACGATGTTTTGAAACATTTGAGGTAGGACATTCGGCAAAAGCAGCCAGATCTGTGGAGCATGAAGAATTGGATTCTTCACAATGACAATGCATCCTGTCACTGAGCTTGTGGTATTGCTTCCGCACCTACCCTATTCCTCATATTCAGCACCTGTAGACTTCCATCTCTTCCTCAAGATGAAAATGCAGCTCAAAGATCACCGTTTTAACACCATTTTCAAGATCCAGAGTGAATCACAGAAGGTCCTCAACTTGCTTGCAGAAAATGACTTCCATGCCAGATTCCAAAAGTGGCAGGAATACCGGGATCAGTGTATTGCTGTGCACAAGGTAACTATTTCAAAGGAGACAATGTTAAAACTTAGGTGGATAAGTTACTTTTTTATTAAACAACTATTTCAGGAACATTTTGACAGCACCTCGTATGTATGTATACATGCATGAATGCATGTATATATGTAAAAATTTATAAAGCAAGAAGATGGAATGAACAAGCTTTAATTACAAAGCACAATAATTGTTTCTACTGTTAGTTGTCGAGTTTTCCATATCATACTATTACATAAATTATTCTATAAGCGATTATATAAAAAAATATGATACAACAGCAACTGTGTACCTGAATGTCATCAGTGAGTGGCTTGGATAGCAATGCTGAATTGTGTTCAGTTTCCCCTCATTTTATAAGCCTTTGCCTAACTAGCATTTTCTCTTTACTAAGCAGCTTATAGATTCAAGGTGACATAAGTTATAAAAATACCAAGAGTATATAACGGCAATAAAAAATAGAAATGAATTACAAAACAAATAGACCACAATTAGTTAATGGAAATAAAAATCAAAAGTATAAATATAAATCAAAAATAACATTCTATTTTTGTTTATTCTATTGTAAGTTTGTCTAATTTTTATATCAGGATATAGACTAGAAGTATCCATTATCTTTATTGTCTGTAACTGTTTTTCATCAAATGGACCATGACCATCACTTGTCTGCCAGTTCACTCATAAAACTTAATTTCAGGTATCCTGGTACCCATGGTAGTCGTTTAATAGTCATTAAGATTCTTATTATGTATGAAGTGATTTATTTGCCTACACCCATGTACACATACATATATATATGTACATTCACTCCATGTATACATAGAAATATTTATATATAAATAGAAACATGCATGCAACCATATGGACACACACACACACACACACACACACATATATATATATATAATTTAGATTGGTGCCTGGTGTTGCCATCCGGTTTCACCAGTCCTCAGTCGAGCCATCCAACCCATGCTAGCATGGA
>JAOPJW010004291.1:17273013-17283402 GCA_027122535.1 Octopus maya
ATGCAGACATATATACTTCCTGCATACAAGCTCACTATTTTTACTATTTATATTAATATTAATATATGCTGAGTTCTGAGTCTATGAACAATGGAATCCACTACATAATGAATGACTATAATTCATTTACATAGATCTAGACAGTTTTATATAACTATATTTATCTATTCACACATATTCACAATTAGCTGATAATATATGTAATCTGTGTAATAGATATATAAACATTTTTTCTTTATCTGTCATCTGAGATTAATACACAATGGCAATGACAAGCAACCAAGACCTTTGAAAATATGCCATGCTTGAGAAGACCTGGCTGATGCTAGGGTTGCAACCTGGCCTGTTTAAAAGCACCCTTCAATCGTTGGCCAATATGCCATGCTTGTAAAGGCCTGTTGAACCAAGTGAAATCATAGTCATGGCCGATGCCAGTGCTGCCTGACTGGCATGCAAAAAGCACCATTCAAGCGTGACTAATGCTGGTGCTGGTGGCACATAAAGAGCATCATTTGAGTGTGACCAATGGCACATAAAAAGCTCCCACTTCACTCTTGGAGTGGTTAACATTAGGAAGGGCATCCAGCTGTTGAAACCTTGCCAAATCAGATTGGAGCCTGGTGCAGCCTCCCATTCTGCCAGCTCTCAGTCAAACCATGTTAAATGATGATGATAATGATGATGATACTTGGCAACAAGTACTTCTACAACCTTGCATCACATTTTACACCTTTGGTGATGTTAGTGATGGTGTGATATGTAGAAACAATTGGAGTGATATGGAATAAAGAATGTCATTCAATCCATTTTCTTTTATTCTACTCTTTGTGTGTATGTGTGTGTGTGTGCATTTGCGACCCCATTGCTTGATAACTTGGGTCAGTTTGGTCAATTAAACTCAAAGTGGTGCACCAGCATGGCCACAGTCCAATGACTAAAACAAGTAAAAGATAATGGCACAGCTACAACCATTTAAATTTAAAAATTAGCCTGATGATTCACTTGGTAACAATGAAACACTGTTCTGGGTAATTATAATCAAAGAATATTTTATACTAGTGAGACCTGTGGAAATTTCATGATATAAGGCAAAATACTTGAAAACATTATGTTAGTATATTAAGCACAAGCAAGGAATTTCAAAAAGTAGTTTTGAAATTCTGTCAATTAATCAAAACTGTACTTTTAAATATAACTGAAACGAATTGAAATGGTTCATAGAATTTTTGAAGTAAAATTCATTAACAATATTTAAATAGTTGGAAGAAAAAGGAAAGTATATTTTAGAATAAAAAAGAACTTTGTTTATCTTAATTTTGAAAAACAAAAGAAGTATAAAAAGACGCATTGTTTTTAGGATGATCCAATATATAGCTCATGCTGAGTGTGCGTATTTGTCAGTGTGTGTGTAAGGAATTTCATTAGGGTAGTATTGTGATTTAGAAAGGTATGAAAATCTTAATTTATTCTAATAGCATAATTTTCAGTTAATGAATGTTTTTTTTCTCATTGTAATGATGATCACTAATTTTTTTCCCCTTTTTATACCTTCAAGGCTTCTCCTAACATTCTTTATGTGCATAGTGCAAAAAAAAAAAAAGATTGGCCAAAATCAGAACGGCCAAAACAAGATTGGCCAAAATCGGAACGGCCAAAACAAGATTGGCCAAAATCGGAACGACCAAAACAAGGTTGGTCAAAATCGGAACAGCCAAAACAAGATTGGCCAAAATCAGAACAGCCAAAACAAGATTGGCCAAAATCGGAACAGCTAAAACAAGATTGGCCAAAATCGGAACGGCCAAAATCGGAATTTTTGAAAATTTATGAGTTTTTCGAGGGAGTGGGTTAAAAACTCATAAATTTTGAAAAAATTTTTTGCTACTGTTTTTTTTTAATGGTTGTTTTTAAGTGCATAGTACAAAAAAAAATTAGATGAAATCAGTCCAGAAGAGAAATTAAAAAAATTTTTTCATAAAAAGCTTTCCCCCCATCATTTGCAAGGGTGTGGTGAAAAGACAAATTTGAAAAATCCTTGTTAAAACAGAGAAAATCCAGCTTATGCGGGTGTGTTATTCCAAAAGTTTGCAAAGGTAATCTGTAGTGAAAATTAAGAGGCAACAACTTTGCTAGTATATGTATATATGTATCATTGTCTGTCTTCCATGCTGGCATGGGTTGGATGGTTTGACAGGAGCCAGCTAGGTAGAAGACTACACCAGGCTACTGTCTTTTTTGGCATGGTTTTTACAGCTGGATGCCCTTCCTAACACCAACATATATATAAGGCTCAGTCTAAGTTATTTACCAAATGAGAATATTTCAATTTCTTTTTATTTCAGTTCAGTTCAGCTACCTGTCTATTTGTATATCTATTAATATCTCTCTACCTGCATATCTGTTGACTTAGCTATGTATCTCTCTCTTTATCTATCTATCTATCTATCTATCTCTTTATCTATCTATCTATCTATCTATCTATCTCTTTATCTATCTATCTATCTATCTATCTACTTATCTATCTGTCTGTTTAATTAACTATCACATCTCCTTTCCCTTCTGCCAATGTACAGAAGCATTTAAACCTAATAACAAAAAAGAAAAATGAGCCTTTGTTCTGGAATACTAAAAGGTAAAAGTATAAAATCCACAGCTATTTGCTAAGGTTATTTCACTTTAACTACCTATCAATATATCTTTTAATTCATAGATCTTCATGACATTGTTTCATTGTTAAACATTTCAACTGTGCCAATGATTTGAACACACAAATGCAGAATAATATAGATCACCCTCTCTCTCTCTCCTTCCATGTTTTCTCTTTTAATTTTTTTCCTTGATTCCACAATTACCATTCCTGTATGTCCCCCTTTCTCCTCCCTCTCTCTCTCTCTACATTTATCCATTTGAGTTATTACATCCATTGGAGTAAGTGTAATACACAGATAAATTTGACAGGAACAAGAATAATATAACATTTTATGAACAAACTTTGGTATTTTACAGACAAGAAAGTAAATTTCAAATGCAGTAAAACTGTGAAAACAGCAGAAAGATTGGATATTTACCCTTATAAGATAGAAAAAAACCGCCTGCTGGCAATTGCTGTTTTCACAGTTTTACTGCGTTTGAAATTTGCTTGTTTGTAAAATAAGAATAATATAATTACACTGGTCAGCAAGTATTTTTCATTAAGCATATGTCAAGGTGTACTTGGTGTAGTTTTTAATGCTAGTTCCAAATATTCAGTTAGTTTTTTGACATCATGTATAGTTTTCAAGATTAGAAAGTTTTTTGGTTCTAGCTCATGCATTATATAGAAATTCCAATTAATTATGTGTATGCATGTATTTCATTTACAACATGGAAACATACCTTTAAAATAAACTATGTTATTCATTGCTTCATAGTTCAGATGCAATATTTCATCATCTTAAATCAGCTTGCTCATATGGCTTATGTAACTGGTTCAATAATAAGAAATCCATGCTTTTTGCCATTCCAATGATATGGAGGGAGCCGAAATATCATTTTAATTACTGTTATTTTTGCAAAATCAATGTCACAGGATTTTCTATGAAGAATAAACACAAAATTGTGTATCCCAATTTATATTCTGCAATGAGACCTGTGCTTCATAATGGCAGTCTGCCAATTCCAGTTCCACCAGATGGTGGTATTGAAACATCAGATGATGATGGTGACTGTCACGATAGTGTTGCTGAGGAAGATTACGTGGCTGATGACGATAGCTTTGAACCTCAGAAATTTTCACAAGTTGAACTGAATGACCTTGTCAGAGACCTATCCCTCACAAAAGATAAAGCAGAACTGTTGGCATCAAGACTGAAGGAGAAGTATCTGCTAGAGCACGGTGTTCGTATAACTTATTTTCGGCAGAGAAATGTGGTTCTACAAAAGTGTTTTTCTGTTGAAGGCCCGCTTTGCTTTTGCAGTAACATCGATGGACTTTTCGAATGTTTATCACAAAATCATGATCCTGCAGAGTGGCGTTTGTTTATTGACTCTTCAAAACGAAGTTTAAAAGTTCTACTTCTCCATAATGGTAATTTGAAGCCCTCCATTCTTATTGCACACTTCATAAATCATATGAGAATATAGAACTTTTACTTCATGCCATTGCCTATGAAAGATACTCATGGAAAAAATGGGAGATTCAAAAGTCATTTGAATGTTAATGGGAACGCAGTCAGGTTTCAGAAAATATTGTTGATTGTGTCGATGGGATATTCGGACAACTGATAGACATTATTCGGGATCAAACTGGCAGACAAGAACATCATACCAGACAGGACTGTCTAGCGTCAAGAATACACCTCTTGTAGATCTGTGTAATGTCCTATTGCCTCCTTTGCATATAACGATAGGACTGATAAAACAGTTTGTAAAGACACTAGGGAAGAGAAATACCAGAGGGTTTAGTATATTGTAGAAAAGTTTCCCAAAACCACACAGGCGAAGTTGAAAGTGGGTATCTATGTCGGACTTCAAATTAGAGAAGTACTCAAAGATGTCAACTTCAAGACAACACTGAATGAACTGGAACTGCCTGCCTGGAATGCTTACAATTAGATCTGTGAGGATTTTGAGGGCAACAAGAAGGCAATGGACTACAAGGATGGCATCAAGAATCTTCTGAAATTTTACTCAGCAATCGGTTGTCGCATGTCACTGAAGTTCACTTCTTGGACTTCCATCTGTATTTCTTCGCATATAACCTTGGAGCAGTGTCTGATGAACATGATGAAAGATTTCACCAGGACATTAGTGCTATGGACAAACGGTACCAAGGCTTCTGGAATGATAGTCTGCTGGCTGGCTACTGCTGGACACTTTACGGTGATCAGACAGATCAGAAACACAGCAGGAAATCCAAATCACAATGTTTCTCACTATGTTGTTCTTTGTCTGGTTTGTCAAACCCATTTTTGTGTATTCACTCTTTGTAGAATGATAGTGATGCTTTTCTAAAAATGATATGTCCTTATTTATTACGTCAATGATTTCATATATAAGAATATGTAAATATTTGCATCTATCTACTGAAAAACTTATACGTGCTACATACAAATGGAGTAAAATCAGCATGAAAAATTAGCCTAAAAAAGTTGGTTTCCATTCATAATGTGTATAATACATTTAATTTTGTTGACCAGTGTTATCAGATTTCCTGACGCTTCATAAAATGATATCGTGAATAATCATTTAAAAAAAATATTTGAAGCTTGCTTCCCAACCACTTGGTTCTGATTTCAGGCCCACTGTGTGATATCTTGGGCAACTGTTTTCTACTATAGCCTCGGGCTGACCAGAGCTTTGTGAGTGGATTTGGTAAGACGGTGACTGAAAGAAGCCCGAAAATGAAAGTAGTCCAACAAATAGTTTGGACATACCATTCATTTCACCATAAAGCCCCTACAATTAAAAACATTGCAAGGGCCTTATGGTGACAATGACCAGGTACCCCATATCTAAGGAGCGAACTTGGTTAACTTATTTTCATCAGCTGCAGCATCTAGGACTTAGTAAAAAAAAAAAAAAAAAAAAAAAAAAAAAAACATATTAGCCACCCTTAATCAGTAATAGATTGAAAGGAAACTATCTTTTAAAGTTCGAGCAGCGGTGAACAATGCCTACATCGTGCCTGTAAAACTTACTACCTGACCATTGTCTTGCACCAGTCCACATATGACCGGGCAGTAGTGTCTACTTTCATATTTCTGTGGAAAGGACGCATTTCACGGGTCAGGCGGTCTATCTGTTGTCAACATCCTCTGGAAGGTAGGTTTGGCATGTCATGGCTATTGATGCACAGACATGCACTGGGGCTACGCTCAGACAGACTTTCTTGGAAGGTGAGCCAGTGCGGTCTCCGTTTGTAAGATATACCTTTCTACGGCTCATCTCTTTGATGGAGCTGCATACTTCAGTCAAGAAAAGACTCAAGAAAAGCCTAGCAGGTGGAATGTCGGTAGGCGCTCATCACCCTCTTCCAAACAGGCAATACGGTCGATGGAAGCAGTACAATACATAGCAATATATAGAGAGACCTAATAGTGGGTAAGAGCGATAACGTTCTCGAGGAAACTTTGGGCGTCAACGTGGGCAAACTAGCTGGTCTGTTTTGGAGGACTTTCGGTCTGGGAACTACCATGGATAAATTCCAGAATTCTATGGCTTGGCAGTGTAACCGAGGGACAACGCCCGTTCGAAATGAACACTATAGGTCCAAGATGCAGACAGAACGGCAAAACCGTAGTGTCCGAGCATTGCTGACTTGTGGAGTTATGCCGAACAGCTGTTGTCATGTGTGGGACGAATCCGACTATTGGCCGAGTTCAAAGAGAAATCGCCTACCACCCAACTTGAACAATGCACGGTTGACGGTTTTCCTCTGGTAGACAATACTGAAATAATTGAGAAAAGACACGCTCCTCTTTGTTGAAGCTGTCATCGACTTTTTAAAGTTCCAGTTGAAAAGGAAAATGAAAGTTGAGAGGGAAACGCATTCTCTCAGTGAATTTGTTAAAAGCTGGATGACCGTAGTAAAAATATTTAGGGTGAATGGATCTACTCTAAACATGCGCCCGCAGATCGGTAAACAATAGTTGGACGAGGGTTCGTGCCTTTGGAGGTCAAGGATCTGTAGGATTCCTTGATTGGCCCTTATTGAAGGGTCTCCTTCATCATCATTCTTGTGTTCACATACTCTGTACACTAAGTGTTCCTTTTTCTTTTCTTTTTTTTTATCTCATTTCACTCTTTTCCTTTTTTCCCCCGCATCTCTTAATTTTTTTATGTAAACCGTCCTTGTAGTGTTCCCTTCAATTCATGCCTCTATGGCAAATAAATCATCATCGTCGTCGTCGTCGTCGTCATCGTCATCATCATTATTTCCATTTCACTTCTCTGAGTTTTTGATTTCACTTGCTCCAGCTAATTCTGTAAGAGCAGACAACAACCCACGGCCAAGGATTCCACAGGGTTTCGTTCCACGATACTTAACATCCAAGTACCAAACTCTATTATTAAGCGTCGAGCTAGCAGAATCGTCAGCTTGTCGATATTCTTAACGATATTTCGTCTGTCGCTACGTTCTGAGTTCAAATTCCACCAAGGTCGACGTTGCCTTTTGGGATCGATAATTTAAGGGATCTAGTTAAATTGATTCACAAAATCAGCCCCCTTTGATTTTGCTCAGATTACTTTCAATTTTAGTCTATCGATGCAATTCTGAATTTTGATTACGATCAACCAATTACTTTATCTCGTAAATTAAAGAATCTGATGTTGTTTGGAATTAAAGTTGGGAAATTTGGGTAATTTTAGCCAATCAACAAACAGCGAGACATTAACAACTTGTTGCTATGACAACCGCAGGTTGTGTTGTGTTTCACTTCACCCTCGTCTGTGCTGCACGTGAGTGTGTGTATGTATGTGTGCATGTACGTGTGGGTGTTGTGTGCGAGGAGGTATATGTGCGTTCGTGTGTGTATGTACATGCGTGTGTATATGTGTGTGGGTATATATATGTGTGAGTATGTGTGAATGTGTGTATATGTGTGTGTGTGCATGTAAGTGTGTTGATGTGTGTGGGATCGAGTTAAATCGATTCACATGTACATATAAACTTATATATGAGTACATACATCCACATGCACTTTTATATATTAATGATGTACATGACAGGTATACATAATACTGAAATACGCATAAAATAAACACAAGAAACAGGTCATTTCACGGGGTACAACCTTAAAGTTGACATCACTATCTTACTATTAGCTAAAAATACACAGTTTTTCCGTTCCTCAAATTTTTTCTCCACAAGATCATGGATTCACAGCAATAAGAGTGGAAAACTACATCAATATAACCGATTTTCAGATTTTTTACTTCCTCTTAAAAATGCAGCTCCTGTGAATCAGTTTAACTAGATCCAAATTAAGTACCAGTTGAGCACTGGGGTCGATGTAATCGACTATCCCCCTCCTCCAAATTTCAGGCTTTATGCCTATAGTACAAAGTATTATTATTATTATTATTATCATTATTATCATTATTATTATCAATAATACTAACACACCAACTTTTTTGTTTTTGTACGTACCTGTCATGTGTGTCACACTTACTTCAAAGGAAGAAATATAAAGGTTCAAGTGAGTGGCAAAGCGGGAAAGAGAGAAGGGATAGAAGCAGAGAAAGTAAGAGGGAGTGAGTAAGAGAGAGAGAGAGAGAGAAAGAGATTGCTAGCGCTGAGTGGTAAGAGAAATATAACGCGTTAATCGCGTTAGAGGAAGACAGTTAGAGGCAAGGAGATATAGAGAAAGGAGAGGGGAGAGAGGGGGGGAGTGAAAGATTTAGAGAGATAGATTGAGTGAAGGAAGGAAGTGGATAGAGAATAATAATGAAAGAGAATGGAACTATTGTTATACAGAAAACGTTGGAAAACTTCTCGATTTCGACGATGTGATAAAGCCGTTGAAAATATGGAAATTGCAAAAAGAAATGTTGCCTCTCTCTCTCTCTCTCTCTCTCTCTCTCTCTCTCTCTCTCTCTCTCTCTCTCTATCTATCTCTGTGTTCGTTTGTCTGTCTGTCTGTCTAACACACCCTCCCCCCTCTCTCTCTCCTTAAGGCTCATCAAGAACCACCTCAGGTCAACAAAAAGTCAAACAAGGTTGATTGATTTGGCAATACTATCCATACAGCGTGACCATACGGATAAAATTAATTTTGATGAAGTCTTTCAAGATTTCACGAAGAGGAAGGTACGTAAAATGAATTTGTAAATCGTTTATTTTTGTAATTCACTCATCTTCTGTTCTTTAGCATATTTTTCCTATTATTTTTTGTGTATAAACATAATAAAAGTAAATTTGAGGGAAATAAATGGTTGCTACAGTTTGTCTTATTTTACATACATGTATACCTGTATTATTCCACTTCTGGTGTTTTGAAATGTTATTAGAACTTTTAAAGGGCGGACAAATAAACAACCGTCCCAATCGACGTTAATGTATCTGTCAAAACCTACCAAAAACTAAGCAAGTATAAAAATCTTGAAATAGAAATTGGCAAAATATGGAACCTCGATAGAACAATATTTGCAGTCATAGGTTTCCTAGGAATAATAGTAAAGAAGGGCTGATTGTTCTCTATATCAGATATTAGGAAATCCCAAAACGGAAGAAATTTAAAAAATAGTGCTTATGGGAACTGCTCATATTCTACCAAAAATATTGTCTATATGATTCGAAAAACATTTTAAACAGTAGACATTATCAAATGTAAACAATGTTAAATCTCTGAACGAGGTATAAACAGTAACTGCACGACAACGTGAAGTATATTTGCCACTTAAATGCAGCTAAACCTTAAGGGTGAATGCTACTGTTGCTTTTAGCCCCAGGAGAACATCTCCTCCAGCTGCCTATTGACACACTTTCTGTGCCCAGTCGGTATTTGCAAAGGGAAGTCATCCTTCCCATCGCCGATCTGACGTGATATACACGGACCCGGGTTTCTGTGTATTTACCTTTCGTCAGCGTACGACAATCACCGATCTTCGATGCGAAGGGCTCCCAATGCAAATACATATATCCTTTTTCCAGTGACGAAAGTTCACTGATTTCGAAAAAGTGTAAACAAGCAATGTTAAATCTCTGAACGAGGTATAAACAGTAACTGCACAACAACGTGAAGTATATTTGCCACTTAAATGCAGCTGAACCCTAAGGGTGAATGTTACTGTTGCTTTTAGCCCCAGGAGAACACCTCCTCCAGTTGGCTATTGACACACTTTCTGTGCCATGTCGGTATTAGCACTCAGAACGTAGTGGCAGACGAAATACTGCTAAGCATTTTGTTCGGCATGTTAACGATTCTGCCAGGTTGCTGCCTTAAGGTGTTAGAGCACCGAAGGCCGGATATAGTAACATTTAGGAGGGACAAACAGGAGTGCCTAATAATCGACGTGTCAGTGCCAGGAGATGAACGTATTACCACGAAAGAAAGAGAAAACGTTGATAAATATGGAGACTGAAAATTGAGATTGCCAAGATGTGGCAGCTACGAGAGTCGAACATAAATGTTGTTCCTGTGGTCGTCGGAGCATCAGGCTCAATATCGACCAACCTGAAGAAACAACTGGAAACTTAGAAATACTCTACAATGTAGGTGTGTTGCAAAAATTGGCATTACTTGGAACTGCACGCATATTGTCTGCTTGAGGTTCTTGTGACTTGACACACAATACAAAACCACCGGTAGACACAAGAACTTCAATCAACAACATCACGATATTGAATACTTTGCGGCGTCTTAAATAATAATAATAATATAATTTTTGTTATACAATGCATTCAAC
>JAOPJW010004291.1:17321811-17333929 GCA_027122535.1 Octopus maya
GCAATAAAATTAAAATAATTCATAGTCTGAAGTGTTCTCAAAAGGGGGAGGGGAGACAAACAAACAAGGAAGGCAAAGAGGGGAAAAAATAGTGTTCAACATTCAATATTTTATCAATAAAATTGGCTAAAAATGTAGAAAGTAACAGCAGCAGGATGTGATGAATAAAATCTAGATGAATCTAACAAGGTATTTAATAATTTAAAAAACAGATTCTCAAAAGATAAGTTTAAAACATCTGTCATTGCAGAGATGTACCAACAGAAAATACAGTCTTATTTTGAGTTGGAAACTAAGCTGTCAAAGTGTCTAATCCAATTAAAAGTTTTATTGCCAATTAGTGCAATTGATGTTTTAGATTCAAATCTAAACATTTTAAATACATATTTAGATATTGAAACTAAAGCTATCTTTAAGATGAAAATCTAATAAATATTAAATTTGTTTGTTCAAGCAGGAAGTTATAAATTTTTTTCTCACAACCAATAGAAGGAACCTGATATTTGTGCATCTAATTAATTCCATTCATATAGTAATAATTTTCTTTCTTTTTTTCTTTTTTTTTTTAGAAAAATTAATATATTAGTAACACAAGAATCCACAAGATGCTTCCCTACATAGCAGCTCATATCACCATGTCCCTTCCAAACAATTCTAGCCTAAAGACTTAGAATTTATATACCTAGTATGCAGAAGATTTCAATATCCCATCCTTTCCTATACACTCCCAAAATGGACAGCCACAAAATATAGAGAAAAAATTTAAATACTTATATAAATTAGTTCTGATCTTTACAACAGTTTTATACAGTAAAGATTAGTTGCCATTAGAAGTGTGTGTTATGGGAGGGAAAGAGAAATTTTCACTTGTATTTTAATTGCCCTAATAATAATTAAATGAAACACTGAATTAAGACAAAAATTATTGCATATTCACTGTTCAGTTTTGTATATGTACAAAACTGAAGATATCAGAAGTAAAAGAAAATTCATTCTAATTTTTAAAATAAATCAAAAGTTGGGAAAAAAATATATATAAAAAAAAAAGGGAAAGAATGAAACATGCAAATTAGAATAGAAATGCATGCTAAATCTGCAGACTATGGATTTTGTGCGTCTTTTTTATAAAAGTCACCATTGCATAAAAATTGATGCTGTTGGCTGTACTCATCCAACCAGCAATTTTATCGGTTTAGACTGAACTTTTATAAAAGACCTTTCCTTTTTAGAAGGCATTATTATCCTGAACCTTACTGTATGTTTCACTTTACAATACGGAAACATTATTCTGAACTTATTTATTTATACAATATGGAAACGCACTCAAAGAAAGGCACTAATCAGAAACAGCATTGTACGTAAAATACTCTCAACAGAATCAATGAGATATGCTACTAAAGAAATATAGCTTTCTCTCCAGACAGTCAAAGTACATGAGAATTTGTTTTATAGCTCACTTTTTCATTTGCAAAGGGATAAATAATAAAACAAAAAATAAATAAACATTGCTAATTGTTCAAGTAAGCATATGATTTCACAATAATTCACAAAAACAAAAATCAAAATGCATTCATTAAAAATACTTCCTGAAAGTAAGTGAAATTTAAATAGACCAAAGAAAAGTTTTATCATAAAATGGTTAAGGGCATAGATTTATTTTAAGAAAAATCAAATTCTCTTCTAAAAGTTTTTCCTGCTAGAGATTTTGCACTGCATTGTTGTTCATTAACAATGATTATTTGGAGTATACTTGCCTAGACAGAGACTGATATCAATTACATTTTATGTTAACGATATCAGCTTCAAACCAATTATAATAACACTATTAACAAACAATAAGGAAGGGAAAGAAATTTAATTGTTTAACCTACAGGCAATTGTTGCAGCGCTATGCTTTGCTTTGTTAGAATGAGAAGGGAAACAAATTCATTGCAGACCTATCAGATTACAACTTCCTGTAAGGTCAGCAGTGATTAAAGAGCAACAAACATGAATAATGAATTACTTCCTCTGCATGAAATGACAATTTTTTTTCTCTCAAAAACAAAACCTTGAAACCCAAAACCACTGCAAATAAAATAAAAGACTAAGCAGAGGGAGATGAGTTAAAGTGATTTTTTCTTTTTACTGTTGTTTCTTCTTCTAATATAAACCTTAAATAATAAAAGTATACAGATGTTAATGAAGAATAAACTATTAAAAAATAAATAAACGACAGAAATGGACACTAATGAAAAAAAAAAAAAAATGATGGAATAGAGACATTTAAAGAGAAAGACTTGTGATGTAAATTTGTGAGGAGTGGGGACTAAATTGATGCTGCCTGAAGTGTATTGTTTACTTCAAGCTTAGCTTCCTTATTATCTTGGACTGTGTGCCAATCTATAGTGAGTAAAGGCCAAGCAGACAGGACTCCACAAGTTGCTCAGTTGATGCAGCACCGTTTGTGAGAATTCTTCATCTTTAAGCGAGACTTTGGACGGTAATGCTCCAACCACTGCAGCTGTTTTGCATTGATAGCACCTCTGCGCTTACTAAAAAATTAGGAGAGAAAAACAAAAAAACATTAAGTTTGCAGCCAGAATGATATCTTAAGTAGAATAAAAATTATTCAAAAATACATATGTTGTATGTCCTCTCCAAAAGTTACACTTCATATTACAATGCAAAATGCTATTCTTTCACGATAATTCAAATTTACCTCCCTTGTCAATAATAAAAAGATCCTAAATTGGTTTCATAATTTAGCAAGGTATTTTTCATCAAAATCACTCAAATATTATTAAGATCACAAATATTTGTGGCTGCAACAGAAGTCAATAGAGTGAAAATAGATGGAAAGAATTTGGACAACCTAAAATTCATAAATCTAAAGAAATCAGTAGCACACAAAGATTTTCCCAAACCATCTGATCTGAAATTGCCAGATGAACATCAAGAACTTGACAATAAGTAATATGCAAATTGGTTCCTAGTTTCATAAGAGGTGACACACTTATTTCATTCACATTCCAATATAGAGACAATCCTGGTTAGTGATTCTACACAAATATCCCCCACAAATTAGAATTAGAGGTAATGGAATTCTGGATAGACAAATATCTACACATAATTCAAGATAGGTTCTCAAAAGAATTTAAACTAGAAGTTTTAAATCTTAAAATCTTCACTCTGATGCCATACATCTATTAAACAGATGTGACCTGCAACCACAAAAAATTAAGTAATATGGAGCTGAGTCAACTTATTGTTTGAGCATTTAAGTATTTGATATATTATTGAAAGCTACATTTTTTGTGTAATTGCTTAATATTTAAAAACAGTTAAATTTATTTGCAAAATGGGCATCTGGTTGCAACATCTTAATATGTATTCATCCAACCTGCGCTAACATTGAGAATCAGATGTAAAACAAAATAACTAGCGTACCTGTACGTATGTTTACATATTGGCATTTTTTAAATATGCAATATAAGCTAAAAAGCCCAACATAGTGGTTCAATATGTGAAAACTACTGAAATAACATTCCTTGTTCAAAAACAAGTGTTGCCTTCAAGAAGGGCAACTAGTTATGGAATAATGCTTTAAGACTTGACCAACCTATGCTGGTATGGAAAAGCTGATATGAAAACACTGAAAATTTTAATGGATTAGCTCATATGAAGTGCAGCACCTACAACCTTTTACTGGGCTTGAGACTGGTGGAGGAAAGGAATGAAGAAATCACAACTAATTAGTTCTCAGAAGGAAGTAGCACAGATCAGAGACTTGTCCTAATAATTGAAACAATAGACTCTTTTTTAAAGTTACAAAAGGGACAGGTGGTGGCATTAAACTATGTAACTAACTGAATAAAGTAATCAGTTTTGGGCTGTTCCTTCTCATCTTCAAGGATTGGTTTCCAGAGATTATCAAAAATACCCACCCAAGTTACTATGCAATGAGACAATGTGAAACATGGAATTCAGTCAATAAATTAAAAGAAACATTAACAACCATACATCAAAACAAAACTCAGATGCTAAAAACACAATGAAATACTTCAACTTTCAATGATGATAATAGTAAAAATAAAAAAAAAAGTCACTAACGTTCTGATCAGTTCCACTGCATCTTCATATTTCATACCACATTCTGTCAATGCTAGAGCTACTAGTACAGGAGCCCTGAAAGAAAATGCAAGTTTGAATAAAAATATGGAAATTTATAAGTAAAAGAGAGTGACTAAAAAACATTTAAGAGATAAACTTTCTATAAAATTAAATAAATAGGCTTTCAATTTCCTAGGAATTTATAAGCCTGAGAAACTAAAGTAATCATTTTAGCTTCAAGTATTCAGTCATCTGCAAGATAGGTAAAGCGAAAAGGGCTTCTAAACACAGGTCTGTCCAGAAACGATTTCATTAACTTAGTATTTTGATATAAGTGTATGAATTAGTCTTTGGCTACTATATAGTACTTTAGTTCCTTTAAAACTGCTAAGTGGAGAATGAATGTCGACAAAGTTATTGGTAGGTAGGCATCACTAAGTGTACATTCAACTAAGTAAAACTGAGGCCATAAAGGTATGTCTATATTTCGCCCCACCCCCATCCCTGTGCACAACTGTCTCCTGACAAATCTCTTCCCCACAACCCATCTTCCAACACCTCCCACTCGTATTTCCTTCCTCCCTTTCTTCACAGACCTACCTGCACACAATTTGTCCCTGTTGAATTTCCTCCCATTCTACTGATGCCTCTTTCACTCTACATGTGCCTACTCATCACACTCCACCTCCCACTAATTCCCAGCCCACCCCACCTGAGGCAGCCATAGTTCTTTTCCCTGCCTCAGTTGAGGAAGTCTTGCAAGTTACTTGATCTCATTGCTATTGGTATGTAGAAAGCACCCAGTACACTCTCAGAGTGGTTGGCATTAGGAAGGGCATCTGGCCATAGAAACCATGCCAAAGCAGACAGAAAATCTTGGGACATTGAATGATATTTTGTGAAAGTCAGTATGTGGAAGAATGCAGCAGTTACCAACCCAATTATATAAGCAGTACTCCATTATAAGAAGTGTTTATGCCTAGTTCATGACTCTAGTATTCCAAAGATCTGAAGAAGAAACTTCTTTTACAAGGCAACTGTAGTACTAATTGTTGTACATGAAAAAGGAAAACCACCCATTATTGTCAGGCTTAAAATGTATGTTGTTTGTAGATTTCAATGCAAAAGTTTGAAATTCTTTTTTTATTTTGGTTCACAGTAACAGAGTAACATTTTTGCCGTCGTACTGTAGTTGCTGTTTTACACTAGTAGCCACAATAGTTACTAGTCATTGGATACCATTGTATCTCTTCATACCAGAATAGTAATACACTAATTTGTCTTATTATTGCTGATAGATCCACAAGACACTGACTAGAAATGTTGACTCTCAACCCTCTCTTGACAACCAACGACTGGTCTATTTATAATGGCTGTTTCCTACCACTTTTTACTGGGAGGGATATACAGTTTCACCATATCACACACACGAATGCAGGATGTTAAGGACAAATCTTAAAAGCTAGAAAAATTTAGAAAAACTATTACAGTTAAGGTGAAAATAGCTATGACAAATGTAGACCAGAAAAGATAGACAGGGGGGCAAAAAAGCATACCTTCCAAGTCCAGCTACACAGTGTACAGCAACGCAGCAGCCAGGATCTTCTCTGAAACGTGCTTTTAAAAGATTTAACCAATCATCAATCACATCCATAGGCGGGTGGCTCCCATCATCAAATTTCCAATCCTGTAAAAACAAAGAAATGTCATTTGTACACATTTTGAACCATTGGAAGGGAGGTAAGTTTGCTGGTTTTTGCATGAGTTAGAATGAAATTTGGTAAGATGCAACGATTGTTGGTGTTCATTCAGAGTGTGACTTTTACTTATGTCACCTCCCCAGCTAAGATGAACACAGCTAAGTTGATTACAGGTACATGTTGCTACATATATTTACAGGATATTGATTCCTGCTCATCAATTTCCTATCTCAGAACTGAATTTGTGCTCCACTGGAGCCCTATAACTTGGAGGTTACAAAGTATTACCAAAACTTTTTCTTACCCTGTTGATAAGCATACCTTGTGATTTCACCTCTAATTTCCAACAAAAATTAAAGCAAATATATAATGGGCTTTGATTTTAAGTTCAAAAGTTCTATGTGGTCTACATCACTATTGCTCAGAATCAATAAATGTCAGTGTTTCTTTAGCTTAGAGATTATACTAAAATATCACTGATTATTTTCTCCAAATTCAAGCTCTCTCTCTCTAAATCATTGATAATAAATAAATTATAGCAGAAAAAGAAAGTCAAATTTTATTGGATAAACAGCATATGATGTAAATAGGCAATTGTTTTTTTTTTAACTAAAAAGTTTCACTTTATTTCTAACACAGAAAAAAAAAAAAATATCCGTTTTGTAGGTAGAGGACCTTTGAGAACTGTGGTTACATGTAATTCAGCAGCAGTTCAGGAAATGCATTAGAAAAACCAATATTCTGCTAGTCTACACATGAAATTCTTTAACTTTGGAACAAAACTGAAGAAAATCTATTTTGAGTATACTTACATTTTATAGCTTGTAAGGTAAATTGAATGATAATTCTTTTTTAAATTGAATTTTTTTTTCTGAGGTACAGAGGGTTTGATGAAGATTTATGAATGCGCTATTTTACAAACAGATATCCCTCCTATCATTAACTCATGTATTTTCCAAGGGGTGGTTTCATGTTCAGGTCCACAGCATGGTACATTATGCAAATATCACCTACTACAGCCCCAGGCTGAACAAAGCCTAGTGGTAGGCAGAACCAGTACGCCCAGTCTGTATGTGTGTCTCTTTGTTTTAACACACAAGTCTAAATGCCATACAAGTGGTGTCATCCATTCCCAATATTGTGCAAGACCATGTCTGGCCACCGGGAAATATCTCACTCAGAAACTGGTGAGGTTTAACAGAAAGGACATCTGGCCATAGAAAAGCTGGCTCAATAAATTCTACTCGACCTATACAAGGAGAAGAGTAGATGCTAAAACAACATTATATATGAGCTGGTATCAAAAAGTTCCTGGACTAGTTCTGTAGTGTGCCAACAGATGGCAGCACATAGTTGTATGCGCAGTGACCTTCACAAGGCAGTGTGCTGAATAACATCGCTGTCTTTACTTTGTAAGTGGCAAAATTTGTTTCTGTCTATGACAAAATCAGACTACAGTATATATGTAATCAAAGAGTTAATGTAAAATTTTGCGTTAAACTTGAAAAGTCGGCTACAGAGACATTGAGCATGCTTCAGGGAGCTTACCGCAACAAGGCAAAAGGTTGTAAACAATGTTTTGAGTGGCACAAGCACTTCAAAAGTTGAAGAACTTTACTGAAAGATGACCTGCTATGTGGATAAAAATAATCAGATTATGCATGAGGATTGTTGGAAGACACTCAACAACATTGCTTATGTTGCTGGTCTGTTGTATGGGTCCATGCAGGCAATCCTAGCATCTGAACTGAACATGAAGCATGTCTCTGCCAAGTTTGTCTTTCACCTGCTGACCACTGAGTAGGAAGAACATTGCAATGAAGTCTGTCAAGATCTCCTTCAGCATGCCACTGATGACCCATCTTTCACATCAAAGATCTTCAGCAGTGACAAGAGTTGGGTCTATGGGTACAACCCAGTGACAAAGCAGCAGTTGTCACAATAGAAGAGCCCTTCATCTCCATGACCAAAGAAGGCATGACAGAGCCACAACTCAATCAAGAGTATGCTCATTGTTTTTTTTGACATCTATGGTATTGTGCATCAAGAATTCATTCCCCCAGGAGCAGACCATTGAGAGTTCTACTGCAATGTTTTGAGGGAGAACATTTGGTGAAAGCAACTGGATCTGTGGAGCATGGAGGATTGGATTCCTCGTGATGACAATGCGTCCTGTCACTGAGCTCTCCTCACTTGTGAGTCTCTTGCCAAAAACAACATGGTGTCACTTTTGCACCCACCCTTTTCACCAGATTTAACACCTGTGGACTTCCATCCCTTCCCCAGGATGAAAAGGCAGCTCAGAGGTTGCTGTTTTAACACCATTGTCGAGATCCAGAGTGAATCACAAAAGGTCCTTGACTCGATTACAGAAAATGACTTCCAGGCCAGAATCCAAAACTGGCAGGAACGCTGGGACTGGTGTATTGCTGTGCAAGGTGACTATTTTGAAGGAGATAATGTTAAAAGTTTGGTAAATAAGCTATTTTTTATTAAACATAATTAGTCTGAGAACTTTTTGATACTACCTCATAAAAATTTTATAAAAAAGCCAATGAGTGTGTTGTACCTGAAAAGATACAACCTTGTCACATAATTTCAGGCTGATTCTGCCTGAGAATGATATTAAGGATACAAGTGTCTGTGGAATTCTTAGTAACTTACATTTTAATACAGGAGCAAGTTATTCAGTTGATCAAATAAATGAATCTTCATTGTCACATGATGGAAATCCACCATCATCACAATATATTCAATGAAATAAATATAGAAAAAAAATAACTAAAAAAATTTGAGGTGTTAAAAAACATCAATAGTAATCATTGAATAATATTGTTTCGGCAAGTAAGGGGAGACAACTCCAGGCATGTTTTTGTCATATTGAACTTCAACACAGCATAATTTCACTGTAATTGATGAAGTAGTATTCATAGCAAAATAGAAATGAAACAACATAGGACTTGATTCAGCATTATTAAACCTCATCATCAAAGCATATATGGAGGTCATAGAATGATTGGGTAAAACTTTTACAGTATTTATTTTCATCCCTCTAGATTCTCAGTTAAAATCTTACATTATATTGCATTTCTTCAAGTTAAGTAAAAATCCGTTTACCTTGTGACTAAATCAGAAGAAATCAATTCATCTAAAATAATCTTATTTCTCAACCTTTTTCTGTATACTTTTTAACAGTCTTGACCAAATGTTCTCTGATGCATTTTCAAAGGACCATCAACTGATAAAAGCTGACCCCAGACACAGTCTTTACCTTGCATGTGCCCTCATGGTGCGAGGAAAAGTGAGTATTTCTGACATGAGAAGAAATATTGAAAGGTGAGTAGTTTGCAACTGTGTAGAACTTTTGTCCCCACTCTGTCTATTCTTTATTATCATTCTTTCAACTCCTGTCTGTAACTGGCTGAGTTAAAAGTGGGGCCATACTCTCAACTATAAAGAAAAAGTTCAATGAAGAGTTAGACTACCAACAAGCATAGTGCAACCATGCAAGAAAAGCCTGTTCCCTCAAAACACAGTTACATTAAAGGATTTTTTTTTTTAATATTAAAAGTGATTTATGGTAAAGCAAAATTAGAATTGAGTTTACCTTTATTACCTCTTCATAGACTGTATTTTCCTTAATATTGTAACCATCTTTGAAAATAGTAGCCAATGTAGAAATCTCTCATTTTCTAAATCATCATTTTGATCAGTTTTATTTTGTCCAGAAAAACACCTAATTTTCCATTTTGAGAACATATGCTGATCAGGTGCTGTAAATTTTGGAAAGATCTCTCACACAAAATGGAATATTTTTGTGTGTCGTGCTCAGTAAATCTGTATACCATTTACATCTGTAAAAGCCTTCACTTTTATACTCATTATCGCAAGTCTAGCTTTCAAAAATAGTTCAGTCATTTGAATTATTTGCCATATTTTGCTTATAAATTCTTTGTTTTTTGGGGCTAATTTAAAAAAAAAACATTTATTTTGAAATGTCAGATAATAAAACTCTACTGGTGTATGTGGATTTTCCTGTACAAGAGTAGCACACAAGGAAATACTTGTTAACAACAGTACACTTTGTTTATATTTTATTGAAATAGAGAGTTACTACTAACTGGTATGACAATATAACCATATTCAAATATGGTAAAATACGTAACATGTTTAATGAGAAATGTAACCCCATTGAAATTTGAAAATTATTGTACCTAATTTGCATGTTTAAGATTTGTATAAATAGATACATACAATTGTTTTAGAAGATACAGCTAAGCTAACTAACCTGCATATCAAGTTTGATTTGTGTACTACTTATACATATTAATTTAGTTATTATTCAAATAGCTTTCTATATTTGTAGGTGAAATTTTTACTGAAAACTGCATTTTCAAGAATTTGTCATACATGATACACTGTAAATTTGATTTGTTTATGAATTGAAAACTTGTATAAATATCATAACTAATGTATACAACCATTATTGCTACAACATACCACAACCACTAATCTCACTGTTTCTTCTACCACTTCTACTAAAGTGTCTGTAGTTGTGAGCCGATCCCTATTAACAGTACAATATTCCACAGAGTTAGTGCACCCCTCTGAGTTCTGCCATGTTAAATAGATTAGAGATAAATCTCCTCCAAGATAAGACACTGAACCATCAGTGATAGCTCCTGTTACAAGATGAATTCAATTCAAAACTGCAAGCTAACTAATCATCCACTTGAGGTAGCTTTTGTGTAATCACTCAACCTGTTAGAAATAACAGCCAAAGCTCTCTCAAATCAAAGAAGACATATCAAAGAAGGTGTATCGAGATACATCATGACTGATCTAAAAGCAAATTGATCATAAAGGTTTACCCTTTCATTGTTTATCTGAGATTGGTCAACAACAAATTATTCATACCTACATACAGCCAAGTAGACTGAACTGCTGACAATTAAGTGTCTTGGTCATAGACACTGTACTGTGGTGCCTAATTACAGCTAGATGGACTGGATCCTTAATAGTTAAGTGTCTTGGTCATAGAGACAGTACTGTGAATCATACCATACTGTGTAACCTACTTGCAGCTAGTTGAATTGGATTGTTGAGGGTTAAGTATCTTGGATATAGACACAGTACAGTGAACTGTACCACACTGTAGTACCTATGTACTATTAGGTCAGCTGGACTGTTCACAGTTAAGTTCCTTGGTCATAGATACAGTTCAATACACTGTAGTACCTACTTAGAGCCAGGTTGACAGGATTGTTGACAGTTCTTTGGCCATGGCCATAACCTGTGGCAAGATGTAAACCGCTGACACCTTTGCTGGTCATTCAGCAAATCACAAACTCAAAAGGTTAAGTATTGGATTCCCTATTTAGAAGTCATTGGTTCAAATCTGTTACAGACCATTTCATTTTTTTTTTTTTTTATGTGTGTTTTAGTTGAATACTTTATTCTGCATTACCTCAGTTTATTCAGGTTGTGATGGGTAAGGTACCTGATCTTCTATGAGAAGGTCACTGGAGCTGATCACCCACCAGTGAACATCTGTGATGGCAATTGACTTTATTGAAGAAGTGTGAAAGATAAATACTGGTTCATCATACTCTATCTTCCATTTTATCTTCTGTAGCCACCTCTTCCTCCACCTGAGGGCCAAGCTGACTATAGATGGTAAACATTCAGGCTAATTGTTCTGCAGAATCACACACCTTTCCTTCCTGGTCTTGTCTTCCATCTCCAACTATCCATGTAATCTTTAACAAGAACTCCTTATCACAGAACCAAGAATAGTCTCAAAATTTTGTAGGCATTGTCTTTTATCAATTAAATCAGTGGATCCCAAACTTATATTCTCAAGGAACCCTTATACAATTTCCTACAAATATTTCCTACCTCTATTTTACAGATAAACTGCACTACCCTACTTTGATAAACCATTAAAGGAAATGCAGATTATTTTACTGAGATAAATATATTCACATAGTTGATAACTTTAGTTTGAAAAAATATACACTATTTCTTTTAAAATTCATATTAAAAGCTCCCTTGTCTTGCAAAATTCTAAACATTTTTCACGGGACTCTAAGATTTCTTTGAATGCACTTTTAGAAACATTGGATTAAATTACAAAAACGAATGAACAAGAATTAGCTCAATTGCTGTATTAGTAAATTCTAATTTATGTAAATTCACTGAAAGTGATTTCAAATTAAAATTTTTAAATTCCACCATGACTTTAATCTAAAACAGTGATTAAGAAAGGCATCAATATCACTCCTCTGTGTCACATATCTCCACTCCACAGCAATTTAAATATTAGT
>JAOPJW010004291.1:17626167-17636809 GCA_027122535.1 Octopus maya
TCATCCTTTCGGGGGTCGATTAAATAAGTACCAGTTACACACTGGGGTAGATATAATCGACTTAATCCGGTTTTCTGTCCTTGTTTGTTCCCTCTGTGTGTAGCCCCTTGTGGGCAGTAAACAAATAATATATATATATATCCAGATATAATGTATACTCGCTGTTTTTTATTGTGATATAGGTAATGTTACACAATCTGAAGATATGGATGTAGTCTGTAAATATGTAAGCTTTTCACAATTTTGTATGATTTAATTTAACAACTTAAAATTAAAGTTCAGTCATTGAGTTAAAAGTTTATAGTTTATCAATATAAAAGTGCAGGAAAATTTCACTGTTGTAGCTCTATTTTTAAATATCTCCAATACTTTACCCTGTTTCTCTATCGTTTCAGAATACCAGAAGGCATTGGCATTAAAGATATATCATCAATATCTATCATGTTTTAAGACCTTAGAAAAGGTTTTACAGAAAAATGAGAATTGTTCCTTATGAGCAACATTTCTTTCTTTCATTACCTGAAATATGTACAAAATGATTTTGTGTTCCAATTAAATTTGCAAAAATTATCAACACTGCAATCTTTTTCTGATATATACGGAAATAAAAGCTAGTGGAAATACTACAGTGGAAATATTACAGTGGAAAAGTTTTTATCAACACAGGAATAAAGTAAAAGCGGTATACGATATCCATATATTGTTGTGAGTAAAGAAAATATTATATAAGGATGAATTTTCCTGAAGAATTGTCAAAAGAGATTGAGGAAACATCATACCACTGTGATATCTGTAAAAAGTCATTCTCTCTGAAAGGTAACCTTGCTACTCATAAATGTATTGATACAGGAGAGAAAGCAGAGAAACGATATCATTGTGATATCTGTGGGAAATCGTTCACTGTAAAAATGAACTTAACTGAACATAAACATATACATATAGGAGAGAAACCACACAACTGTGATGTCTGTGGTAAATCATTTGCTCGAATACGTACATTAATTAGTCACAAACATCTCCATACTGGACAGAAACCTTACAGCTGTGATATCTGTGGTAAATCATTCACTGTAAAAATTAACTTAACAGAACATAGACATATACACACAGGAGAGAAACCACACAACTGTGATATCTGTGGTAAATCATTTGCTCGAATACGTACACTAATTACTCACAAACATCTCCATACTGGAGAGAAACCTCACAGCTGTGATATCTGTGGTAAATCCTTTTCCCTAAGAGGTCACTTAGCCGGTCACAAACGCACTCATACAGGTGAAAAGCCATATCATTGTGATATCTGTGGTAAATCATTCTCTCAGACTAACAGCCTAACCAACCATATACGTATTCATACAGGAGAGAAGCCATATCAGTGTAATATTTGTGGTGAGTCATTTTCTGAAAAGGGTAATTTAACGAAACACAAATACATTCATACAGGAGAGAAGTCGTATCACTGTGATATCTGTGGAAAATCATTCTTTCAAAGAGTTCATTTAAATACTCACAGACGTATTCATACAGGAGAGAAACCATATCACTGTGATATCTGTGGTAAATCATTCTATGATGGAAGTGCAGTAACTTCTCACAAACGTATTCATACTGGGGAGAAGCCTTATCCCTGTGATATCTGTGATAAATCATTCACTGATGCTAGTAAATTAACTAAACACAAACGTACTCACACAGGAGAGAAACCATATCCCTGTGATATCTGTGGTAAATCATTCACAGATGGAAGTACTTTGACTGTTCACAAACGTATTCATACAGGGGAAAAACCATATCACTGTGATATCTGTGGTAAATCATTCTCTCGGACAAGCCAGCTAACGATACACAAGAGACGTGTTCATACAGGTGAGAAACCATATCCCTGTGATATCTGTGGTAAATCATTTATTGATAGAGGTGGATTAACTGTTCACAAACGTATTCACACAGGGGAAAAACCATATCAGTGTGACAGCTGTGATAAAACGTTCACTTATGCAACTGCGTTAAATATTCACAAACATATTCATTCAGGCGAAAAACAATATCGCTGTGATATTTGTGGTAAAACATACTCTGGAACAAGTGAATTAATGATACACAAGAAACGCATTCATTCAAGAGAGAAACCACATCCATGTGATATCTGTGGTAAATCATTCACTTATTCAAGTGCATTAACTGTTCATAAACGTAGTCACACAGGGGAAAAACCATATCACTGTGATATCTGTGGTAAATCTTTCTCATATGGCAGTACATTACCTGTTCACAAACGTATTCATACAGGGAAAAAACCACATCACTGCGATACTTGTGATAAATCATTCCCTTATGCAAGTGCATTAACTCTTCATAAACGTATTCATTCAGGGGAAAAACTATATCATTGTGATATCTGTGGCAGATCATTTACATATCGCAGCACATTAACTGTTCACAAACGAATTCATTCTGGAGAAAAACCATATCATTGTGATATCTGTGGAAAATCATTCTCTCAAACAAGTCAGTTAACAGTACACAAGAGGCGTATCCATACAAGCGAGAAACCATATCATTGTGATATCTGTGATAAATCATTCATTGATGGAAGTTCATTAACTGTTCACAGACGTATTCATACAGGTGAAAAGCCATATTCATGTGATATCTGTGGCATGTCATTCTGTCAAACAAGTCAGTTAACAATACATAAGAGACGCATTCATACAGGAGAGAAACCATTTTACTGCGATAACTGTGGTAGATCATTCACTGACAGGAGCTCGTTAACTGCTCATAAACGGAATCATGCAAATGAGAAACCACATCACTGATATCTTTGATAAATCATTCAATGGAAAAAGTCATTTATTGATACAGCTGGGATGCATTCATACAAAAGAGAAATCATGTGATTACAATATCTTTGGTAAATCTTTCATTGATGGAAGTACATTAACTGGTCAAAAATGTTATAATGTTATCATCATCTAGTATTTTTTTGTCCATGCTAGCATGGGTAAGAGAGTTTGACTAGAACTGGTAAACTGTGGAGCTGTACCAGGTTCTAGTCTGTTGTACCTATGGTAAATTGTTCTGGCTTGATTAGGCTCATGCTCTTTCATACAGGTGAGAAATCATTCTACAGTAATACCTGTGGTGAATAACTATGGAAGGTGTTATTTAACTAAAGACAATTACACTCACAGGAGAAAAGTTATTTTACTGAAATGTTACATCATTCTCTGAGATGTCATTTATGAGGGCGGGGTGCTGTAAAGGCTTTAAGGGTATTGCAAAAGGCCTGGTTGGAGGCCCCACCTTCCGAGTTCTTTTACAGGACTTAGCAAAACTGAAAGGCCACTGCAATAAATGCGTGAATCTGTTATGTCTCGAGCTACTGCTATCTAGCACCTTCGGATGATCTCTGCTCAACCGCTACACGACTGCTCCTCGTCGGCTACTCAACTCCCCTACCAGGGCCAGACTACTTCTATTTATATGTCTTGGGTGATCATACTTCTTTGCTTGGGGGGTGTCGACAACAGAATCATAGGTGAATGTTGAATAAAATATTAATAGCTGATCCTTCTGTATTTTCTTTTATCCAAAGCCAGGAACATTTCAGCGCTCCTTTGTAACTATTCACAGATGTATCAATACTGGAAAGGGATCCAATCAGTGTGGTATTTGTGGTAAATCTCTCTTCCAAAATAGTGATGTAATTAAGCACAAAATTATACAGGGGAATAATCATATCTCTGTAATATCTGTGGCACATTGCTCTGCCTTAATTACTCCTGAATGCATTCATACAGAAATAAAAACATGTTGCTATGATGTCTGTGGTAAATCATTTTATCAAAATTGTCATTTAACTAAATGCAAATGTATTCGTTCCGAAGACAATCTATACCACATTGATATCTGGTAAATCACTTTCCCTATGATTTTTTTTTTTATGTATTGTATTGATTATTCATTGATTTGGTGTACTGAAAATGAATTATGTTTTAGAAATGATTGAGTTGTTGTTGATTTTTGTTTCCTCCTGTATTCTTTCTTGCATGGGAATAAACCTCTTACCGCTTTATATATCTACTATATAAATGTAACTGTATGTGGATATGTGTGTGTTTAGCCCCTGAAAGGCTCTGAAATGGTATATTCTTGAGAAAAACGAATTTTATTTTTGAAATCTATTTCCCAAAGAGTGATGAAACGTGGAAGGTAACAGGTAGTCATGGGATGTGTCAGAAACAGCAGCTAAATCTCTCTTAAAATCACGTCTTTTCAGTTGAAAAGTATTTAAAAATTATAAACAGAAACAAATTGCAGATTCAGACTGTCCATGTTTCAAAACTATGATTAAAAAAAAAGTTGAAATTTTAGAATTTATGGTAGGGTACATGGTTAATTAGAAAGTTTTAAAATTTCTTTATTGCTTGTAAATTATGTTTCATTTTCTGTTTGAAAACGAAGGAAGTGGAGAACTTTTTTTTTTTAGGCTTCTCCCATCATTTCAAAAAACAAAAAAGAAAGAAAGAAATAGGCCAAAATAAAAAAAATGAGTGAAGGCAGTTCTATATTTAAGGGATGAGGAATTATGTACATTATTTAAATTCAACAGATATTTGTCCTCATCATTTTTGTTGTTGACACAACATTTCGGCTGGGCATATGGCATAGTGGTTAAGGGCACGGCTTACTAACCGCAAGGATCCGAGTTCGATTCCAAGCAGTGACCTGAATAATAATAATGATAACAACAACATCATCGAAAAATACCTTAGGAATGAGAACCCAGTTTTGAAATTTCCCTAAGACACCTGAAGAAGGCTGGAGGGTATATCAGTCGAAACGTTGTGTTAACAACAAACAAGATTAGGACAAATATCCGTCGAATGTAAATAATGTACATTACAGTGGCACTTTATCAGATTTGCATCAAGGTGCACTCTTACATTGAGAGTCTACCATGCTTTATATTGGAGGGAAACAAGAAGTATAAATAAAGATTAAAATAAAAATGAAATTCTTAGAAGACAGACAAGTCATATAGAAAGTTAAAACCAAAACTGGTAAGCATATATTTACGTTAGAAGAGGAAGGAGGAAAAGGTTAAGAAACAGAAAAAGAGAAACCGATTGGAGAGAAGAAAGAAGAGGAAATATAGAATATAACAGGTGGTGTGTACTAATAACACGTAACCTCGCCGTTGCCGACCGCAAGTGAGTATAATAATGTTTATGTAGAACTATAAATATCCGGCATAATTATAGATGAGTACTCATCCCGCCGACTTTGTTACTCCATAACTTTAAGAGAAATGGATACTTTATATCGAAATTTTCAACAAACATCGCCAAAATTCTGCGCATTCAGAGTATATAGGGATTTAGGGAAAATAATTACTCCGAGGGGGTGGGGAAATGTGTTTCAGAAAATTGAGGCGATCCAACTTTTTTTCCTTCATAACTTTCAGGAAAATGGATATCTTTTGGTGAAATTTTATACAAATACTTTTCAAACGATTATAAGAAAATTTGTGTGGAAAATATTTTTTCTGAGGGAATGGGGAGAGGAGTTTCAAAAAAAAAAAAAACCGAGTTTGGGATCAGGCAGAAAATATTTTAAAGCGTAATTATTGCACGTCGCTTTAGTATTTTCTTCCTACGAAAAATCTTATCTGCACTAAAAACACTCAGCAATTCCTTGTCAGCTCACGGAATGTTCAAGGGGACACTACCATTGAATTTGTAATATTTGATATCGAAAGTACGGCTGGAGACACGAAGTCAGCTTCACTGGTACATTTCGTTAAGTTACTGTTTTATTGTTAATTAAAGTAGAACCTGCTAAATGTTGATTAAACATTAGCAAACCTCATTCTAAGAGTCCAGATATTTACTTTAGTGAAATCATTGATTCACTGTTTACATCTGAAAAACGGTAAGTTGATAAACGTTTGTTTGAATGTCTGTAAATAATAAAATTCTGTTTCACTTGGCGGATAAGGACATTATATCGAAGTGAAAACATATAACAATGGGCAAAGACATTTCCTTCAGATACAGTAATTACATAAGTGTGGAAGCTTTTATATCCATGTCCTACAGAGAGCAATTTGCCACAAATATCGATTTCAATGATACAGCTTCTGTCGTTTATGTTTATAATTAAAGAGGTTACATCCTATAGAGAATTTTCAGAACAGATAACAGTATGATATTGTTTCTATCTCGTACGAATGCATTTATCAATAGTTAGGTTTCTTTCTTCAGACATATTTTCTTTTTCGTGAATGTTTTTTCTTCGTTAATGATATCGCTGTTTGATCTGTTAAAAAAACTTGTAGCATCGATGTAAAACTTTACGTTGATAACAGAGCTGTTAATTATGGCTGATTTGGGGATAAAACAGCTGCAATGAGTCACTGGGGTAGAAGTTATGTGGTCACTCGAGCTTCTTGAAATAGGAGCCAAATTTCGGTAATTTTTTAGATTAACGCCCGTACGATCTTCACTACGGTGTTAGGGTTAGGGTTTTAGGGTCAGGGTTACGTTTACGGACGGAATTCCCTAACCCAAACCCTAACCGTAACCGTAACCCTGACCCTAAAACCCTAACCCTAACACCCTAGTGAAGATCGTGCGGGTGTTAATCTGAAAAATTACTCAAATTTCTTTCAAATTCCACTAACATTGGTTGGCAGGGTGTTGGGCTTGGACACACTAGATGATGTATTCCTTGATATACAATGGCAGTATTGTGATAGAATATGTGTTTGATCACTTATCTGTTTAGTAAGGGATTACACAATACTGACAAAGAATCTTTCTAAAGAATATTATTGTCTGCTCTTCTCTAAATTTTGGTATGATGAATATAAGCATAGACTGTCAACTGTAAGTTCAATCCCTAGGTACATCACATGTAGTAGAATGACTAATGGTGGCAATATCCCTAATATGGAGAATGGAATGAGAACAGTGTACCCCTGTAGATTTAAAAAAAGGGTTCAGTTTCAAATTCTGAGAACATTACTAAATATGAGAGGCATCTGAAGAAGTCCTGAAGGTATGACGACTGAAGATACTAATCCAGATATAATGTATACTAATTATTGTTTAATTGTAATTTATTTAATATTACATAATCTGAAAGTGTAGATGTAGACTGTAAATATGTAAACTTCACACAACTTCCTTGTAACTTTAATAAAGTCAAATGTAATGTTGTTGGGATGAAGCTTATTGTAGTAAAATTTCTCTGTTGAATCTTTACCATTTAATATCTTCAATATCTCACAATATTTCTCCATCATTTCAGAATATCAAAGGCATTGGCATTAAAGATATATCATTAATATCTGTCAGACAAAAGGAAGTAATTTTACAGAAGGATTAGAACTTCATTTCTATAAATATATCATTAAATTATTGTGAAATATTTCTTCTGAGACATTTCAGTCTTTCATCGTCTGGAGGATTTACAAGATGGTTTTGTGTTTCCATTAAGTTTGGACAAATTCACAAAGGATTTCACTACTGCAATACAAATGGTTTGATCATCACAGAAATATATAAACTGCTGTAAAAACATTCATATTGTTTTCTAAGAACAAAATTTACAGAAGAATGGATTTTCCTGCAGAATTGCCAGAGGATGTAGGAAAATCATCATATCCTTGTGATATCTGTCAAAAGACATTTTCTCAAAAAGATAGCCTTGCTATTCATAAACAGATTCACACAGGAGAGAAACCATATCACTGTGAAATCTGTGGTAAATCATTCATTAATCCAAATGTATTAACTGTTCATAAACGTATTCATACAGGCGAAAAACCATATCAGTGTGACATCTGTGGTAAATCATTCATTGAGAAAGGTTCATTAACTGTTCACAAACGTATTCATACTGGAGAGAGGCCATACTGCTGTGATATTTGTGGTAAAGCATTCGTAAAAAGATGTAAATTAAATATTCACAAGCGTATTCATTCAGGGGAAAAGCTCCATCACTGTAATATCTGTGGTCAGTCATTCTCCCAAAGAGCTCATTTGACTGTCCACATTCGTACTCATACAGGTGAGAAACCATATGATTGCGATATCTGTGGTAAATCATTCCCACAGAAAAGTCATTTAAAAATTCACGGACGTATTCATACTGGAGAGAAGCCTTATCAGTGTGATATTTGTGGTAAATCTTTCGTCCAAAATAGTGATTTAACTAAGCACAAACGTTTACATGCAAAAGAGAAACCTCATCACTGCGATATCTGTGGTAATTCCTTTAGCAGTGGAAGAGGACTAACTGTACATGAGCGTATTCATACAGGGGAAAAACCATATCGATGTGATATCTGTGGTAAATCATTCACTGATGGAAGTACATTAACCAAACATAAACGTATTCATACAGGAGAGAGACCATATCAGTGTGATATCTGTGGTAAAGCATTCACTGATACTAGTAAATTAACTAAACACAAACGTACTCATACAGGGGAAAAACCATATCACTGTGATATCTGTGGTAAATCATACACAGATAGAAGTACATTAACTAAGCACATACGTATTCATACAGGGGAAAGACCATATCACTGTGATATCTGTGGTAAATCATTCATTGATGGACGTACATTAACTAAACACAAATGTATTCATTCAGGGGTAAAATCTACATCCCTGTGATTCTTTTGGTGTATCTTTCTTTTATGGAAATGCATTAACAATTCATAAATGTATTTATTAAGATATATAATAGAACCAAATTTTGACGTTTTTTTTTTGTTTTTTGACCTGCTGTGGTAATAATTATATGTATTGTATTGGTTGCAGATTGATTTGGTGTTATGAAAATGAACTGTTTTTTAGAATGATCAAGTTCATTTTTCTTTGCCCATTTCATTGCATTTCATAAAGCTTTACATAACATCTTTCAGTTATTCTTTAATTTGCAAATCTGATTCATTCTGGGTTTTACCCATTCAATAAAAATATTCTCATTTCAACATAAAGACAGCTAATATAGATAACTGCAGGGCAGCTTTTAAGGCAGAAAATGTCTGGCCAGAAGTATTCCAATTGTTTTCCAATATAAATTTCAACTGAAATTGAGAAAATTTCAAATTAAAATAAATTTTTTGATGCATTGTATTCCAACATTCAAATTAGATTCCATTTATAAAAATAATGCAATTTAAGATAATTAAGAATCATATTTGTTGACTGAGGTCTTAAGCTGAAAAGTTCCTGGCTTTGGGTAAAAGAAAATACAGGAGGATCAGTTAATTATGATTTTATTTAACACCAACACATCTTTCCTTGTGTTTGCCACTGACATGCTGGGAACAAACTTTGCACAAATTTACGCATTCAGATCTTTCATGAATAATTTGTGTACAGTTGCCTCACCAACTCCAAACTGTACCCTCATCTTTATTGATATGTAATGGCCTTCATCTTGAAACTCACCCCTTCATTTGCAACTAACCCCAAAGTTGCAAAGTTTATCAACCAGCTCAGATTTTCTGAAGTTCTGTCTCCCTGCCTCACCTCTTATCTTCCCTTTCTGCTCTACCATCTTTCAACCTTTGGTGCCAGTGCTTATGGATTAATTTTTATGAGCTAAGAGGTCTGGCTTATAAAAGTTAATCTATAAACAGTCTGGAGTATTTCATAAGTTTCATTAGTGTTTATGCACAGTTTTAATCAAAGTTTTATTTCATAGTAGGCTTCTAAATTGTTCTTATGTTCTGACTACATTCCACAACTTAGCTGTGACAAGCTGTGTTTGGTAGAAATTGGTTCAAAATGTTCTCGTAGCTGTCTCCTTCAATCTGAAATAAAAGAAAGTTGATAGATCTGTTTATAGTAATGATATAAAAAAATACTACAATAATCTTGAACAGCTTTGACTGCAAAAATAGTCCTCAAGCTTTTGGAATGCATGTCACATATAATTTGCTTATGCACCAAAGTAGATGCTGAAATTTCAGACGATAAGGGTATGACAGAAGGCATTTACCTCAATAAAGGATGTTCCAAAAAGAAAGATAGACACTGCCATATGTACCAATATTTTCAGTAACATTGTCCTACATTTATTCTTATATGCTAGTGAGACGTGGGCCACTACAAATGGAATAGAAAATAAATCGGCTATGATGCAAAGGGCCATAGAAGGATTGGTAAGAAGAATATCATTATGAGAGCATATTTGAAATGAGATAAATTTGAGAATGGAGTAGAGCGAACAATATGATCACAGAATACTGAAAGGACAAGTCCACTGGATATTTCACAAGCCTGACAGACAACAAGTAGACTTGTACAGATGGCGAGTGGTGTCCAAGAGATAGAAAAGGTGAAACTGGAAGGTCTTCATCATGATGAGAAGATGATTTAGTTAAGCGATTTGCTGCAAGATGTAAAAGAATGGCTTAATAATGACAGAATTGGCGTTCAATTGATGCTTTTCTTTTTCTTACTCTTTTTCCTCTTCTCTTATTTTTCGTTATTTGCTCGTGTTTGTGTTTTCTTCGATTTTGGATTTGTTTTTCAATGTTGTTTTGTACAATATATCTTATTTCTTTATTGCCCACAAGAGGCTAAACATAGAGGGGACAAACAAGGATACA
>JAOPJW010004291.1:22285485-22295905 GCA_027122535.1 Octopus maya
GGTGGGGTGGGGTGCATAAGCACTAACTCTAAATGCAACTAGGAAATAAACTGATGTCCAAAAGTTAAGGGTTGCATCAAAAGATTCTCTGAAGACAGTAGAAAAAAAAAAAAAGATTTTTTTGCAATTCAAGGAGTCTTTGTGAAAAATTAATTCCTTCCAGAGAAAAGGACGAGGCCCCGCAATAGGAAATACTGATATCATTGTGAGGAAGAAAGAGAGATAGAGAGGTGGGGTGAGGAAAAGGAGAAGAGGACAAGGAGGGAGAGAGAGAGAGAGAGTATATGTGTGGTGAGATAAAAGGCTCCCACTAGAGAAATACTGATACCATTCTAGAAACATGAGCCCTCACTAAAAAAAAGGGGCTGTTATTGATAAATTCCAGAGGCATAAAGCTACTCAACAATAGGAGAGGAAAGTTTTTTTTTTTTAAAAAAAAAAAAAAAAAAAGAAAAAACATGAACAGAAAAACAAACAGAAATAAAATAAACCAGGTTTTTTTTTCTTTTTTTTTTTGTTTCAATTCATTTTTCTTACAAAGTGTGATAATTTCTCTCTTGCCTGGCCTTGTAGAATTTACAACCAAAAAACGCTATGGCAATAACTCCAGCACACAGAATAATACCACCAATGAAAGAAGCTGCATCAAAGTGCTGTTTGGTCGATGAGGCAGGGGAGGTGGGATGTGTGGTTGAGGTGAGTGGTACTGTTGTGGATGAAACATTAACTGTTGAGGTGTTAGCTGTTGAGGATGGAGGTAAAACAGTCGTAGTTTCATGCTGAGTGGTAGGAGCTGAATTTGTTGTAGTTATAGGTGTTGTAGTTGTATTTGAAGATACTTCTGTGGATGCCATCGTTGTTATTGATGATGGAGTCATTGGTGTTGAGGAGCTGTCATCTTTAACTCCAGCTACAAAAAAGAGAAACAAAAGTTAAGCTTTAGATAACATTTATTAGCACAAAATTAATGATAACGATTTAAAAAAAAAAAAAGAAAAGGTGTATTATATGGCAGGTATTTATTTTATAAACATTGGATAAAGAGACCATTCAGTCATGAATGACCAGGCGATGGCACCTAGAAAGTTCCCCTCTGAGGCACAAGTCTAGGCAAGGTTGTTTGCAAAAGACTTGCAGTCACCCATGCATACTAGCACCCACCTCTCCACACACCACTGATGTTGTCCAAGGCAAAGGAGCCGATACAGCTTGGCACCAGTGACATTTCATTTCTACAGCTGAATGAACTGGAACAATGTGAAATAGAGTGTCTTGCTCAAGAGCACAACAAACAGCCTGGTCTGGGAATCCAACTCACAACCTCACGATCGTAAGCTCAATGCTCCAACCACTGAGCCATGCGCCTTCACTATAAACCCCAACAGAGATTAAATAAAGTATAAATGGGCTGTGACACCACATACATAGGGCAAAGTTAAAACTAAGAAATGTAAACAATGTGTATCAAATTAGGGAGCAAACACTAAATTAGGGATATGACTAGAGCACAAGCAAATATGGTAAATTATTTCTAGCAGGATTTTCATAGGAATGTAAGAAAAAAGAAAAAAAAAAGGGGGGGGGGGACATTATGACATTTGCTGCCATTTAGTTTTAGAATAGTATTATAATGAAGGATGTCAGAAAGCTGATGTGATGTGTAATAAAGTAATGATTCACACAAATGCATAATTACAAAGGTATATTACTCAAATCTCAGTTTGGTTTTTTTCCTCTTCAAAAAGGACAAGGTCATCAGTATACAGGATTTCCCTATGAGGGATGGACTGAGAGGACTGGAATGAACTGCACAGGGCTGAGAAATGAATCATCATGGACCCCTATTTGCATCCCAGATATGTTGCTGAACTCATTACGGATTCTCGCCAGGTTAAATGCATCAATTCTCAAACACAATCAACAGGATATTACCCAACCATCTTGTCCTTGGACTCTAATAAAATTTACCGGCAACAAAGTCTTCTAACCAGTCGCTCAATGAACAGGATGAGAATCTTTGCTAACTCTACCAAAAATGAAGCTGGAGGGGGGTTGTTGGTGGTGGTGGTGGGCAGGAAACTAATATGCCAGCTGCATTTATTAGTTGCAATCTACTAAGGAAATTATTTTAGCTGTCATTCAAAGAGGTTGATTTAAGGTGGATTAAGATTTGAAAGATAAGACCGACTTAGCAGCAGCAGAGATGTTCTTTTGGTGAGGCAATAGGTGCAGGTAAGGTTCTGGGTGTGAAGTCACTGCATGTGTCTTCTAACCTAGACAAAGGTTGACCTTGTGAGTGGAGACATGAGGTAAAAAGGTTTGATTCATAACCTTGTAGTTTTGGGTTCCATCCTTGAGCAACAATGGCATCTTGGGTGTCATCGACAAAAGCTCCAGGCTGACCAATGTCTTGGTGAGCATATTTATAAGACAAAACTGTGCAGAAGCCCGTCATTCTGTTGTGTGAATGTTATTACTTGACACTATATAGCTTAGCCATTCAGTAAATGGTGACTGATAGAATAAGCACCAGACTTGGAAATAAGTACTGGGGCTTGATTTAATTGCCTAGTACCTTCAAAGTGGTATTCCAGCATAGCCACAGTCCAATGACCAAAACCAGTAAAAGAATAAGAAAGAAGAGAGAGGGGAGAGCAAGCATTTGATTGTGCTTTCATGCAACCTCTGTAATTTGTTTTGTACGAGTTCACTTCAATAATGGCTCTCAATTAGTCGTTATTAATTTCAGAAGGTCGTCTGCAACCTTTATGTCTCCAGTTCTTGCCTCCGCTATAGAAACAAAGTGAACTTGTGACTGGCTCACTGAAAACCTGTGACTAATTACATTATTGTTCACAAAATGCAATATCAAAATAAATCAACAACCACCAGACGAGCAGGATATGAAAGCCTCTGGCTCAGAGTGGTGCATCGTGTTCTTGAGCAAAACACATCACTTGGGTTCACTTCCACCAATAGCTGTGAGAAGTTAACCCTACAATGGACTGGCATCCTGTTCAATAGGTGTGTAATCTGTCCCTTGCACACCATGTGGAGGTGCATGGCCTAAAAGTAAGGGAGCCTGACCCCCACATCTAAGAAGAGGTGTGGTGTATCAAGACTAGTAGTTTTAAAGGTCAGTGCTCCCACCGCTTCCACTAAATAGTGTTTCAGGATTCTTTGAAAAAGTGGAAAAAAAAAAAAAAAACTCAGCAACTATAAATAGAAGCTACTTTTGTACAGTTGCAAACATTGAGCTCTTTTCACAGTCGTCAATCCAGCATTTGCCTTTTTCTAGATATTTGTGTAGGGTTGTGTATTAACATTGAATTTTTTATGGAAATTCCCTAAGTTGAGGATTTAGAAGGAAATTTTATGGGACTCTAGCACATTAGTCACGTTCTTCTGTTTACTGGCAACAAAACACTATTCGTATTGTTTGCAATACAAACAAAAATGATTAAAAATTTTTTTTACTATTTATTGGTTTCAGTCATTGGACTACAGCCATGCTGGAGCACTACCTCAGTACTTTTGGCCGAATCGCTAAGTTATGGGGACAGTTGCCAAGCAGTGAAGAGAGACACACACACAGGTGAAGGGCTACGTGCTGTTTCAATATACCAAATCCGCACACAAGGCTTTGGTTGGCCTAGGGTTATAGCACAAGACACTTGCCTAACGTACCATGCAGTGGAAACTGAACCTGAAACCTTGTGATTGGCAAGCAAAGTTGGGTGGTTTTAAAGCACAACCACCATAGAAATTGAAACACCGTCTCCAAATTGTCTATCAGCCACTCCTCAGGTGCAGTTATGACGTGTTATATCATTCTGACCCACTCACCGATCACTGGTTGAATTATTGACACAAATAAGATATTTACATTAAATAACGCTGTTGACTAATTCATTCTTCACCGACAAACTTGCACTCACTCGAATCAACTCTGGCATTTTATTTCTTAATCATAACGAAGTAAAGTTGACCAACAAGATTCAACCGACAACCACGAAGCTGTGAATGTGACACAGGATATCATCTGGACTAGATAGCCTTGCCCTACCTCCACCGAACAATGGCTGTTTGGATGTAAGTGAAAATTCTATTCAACAAAATTAGGTGCAGGCATTGCTGTATACACAGGTAGTTTGTATAGGTGAGAAGTTTGTTTCATAATCGCACGGTTTCACTGTGATATGCTGGTTAAGTTTTATCTATTAAAGTCACAGGCCAACCAAAGCCTTCTGAGGAGTGGATTTGATACAAACTTTATGAAAGCCTGTAGAGAGAGAGAGAGAGAGAGAGAGAGAGAGAAAGAAAGAAAGAGAGAGAGAGTGTGTGTGTGTGTGTGTGTGTGTGTGTGTGTGTGTGTGTGTGTGTGTGTGTATATATATATATGTATGTTTCCTTCTCGAGCCATGCCAGATTCATAAGGGCCAGTTTCCTGGTTTCAGTGGCATATAAATTCCCTACTGGACGGGACACCGGTCCATCACAGGGAGAGACTCCTTTTTGCCAGCTGAGTGGACTGGAGCAGCATGAAATGAAGTGTTTTGCTCAAGAACACAATTCCTGGTCCAGGAATTGAAACCTCAATCTTACGATCATGAATCCAATACCCTAACCAAGCCATACACGTGTGTGTGAAAACGTTAACCTGTTTTTTCCTGTCACTGGCTGAAAGAAATGGTGATGCGATTACATTTCTTGAAGGCCATATGTCCTATCTTTGTGCATTTGAAGAATAAAACGTCCCTTACTAGGGTTGGTATTAGGAAGGGCATCATTGTCATTTTTTAATGTCCCCTTTTCCATACTTGCATGGCTCAGATGGAATTTGTTGAGGGAGATTTTCTATGGCTAGAAACCCTTTCTGTCACCAAACCTCACCCGTTTCTGAGCAAGCTAACATTTCTTCAAAGTCAGACACAGTTTTTTAAGGACAACTGGAAACAAAACATCGTTTGTACGATGATTGTGCTTGTTTACAACCATCACATGTCAAGACAACACACACCACTCACAAGGTTTTGGTTGGCCTCGGGCTATAATAGAGGACACTTACCTATGGTGCTGCACAGTGGGACAGAACTGGAGAACACATGGTAGGGGAGCTTCTTAGCTACAGCAACCACCTTAACTGTATCTATGTCATCCAGTTGGAAAATGCTGCCTCAAATAAGTCTCTGTTCGACCCATGCTAGCATGGAAAACCAGCTATAAAATGAACGAAGATAATGCAATTTCCTAAACAGACTATAAGCCTTAACTCGTATATGTTGTGAGTCTCTAACATTATGACAGCCAGACATCTTAACCGATACATATCTCTTACACAACAAGAAACCTAGTCAGACACAGAATAAGCTAAACACATAGGCTCCATTCTGTTGTGAATATGAGAGATGTAGCTTGCATGACATCTAGAGTTCTGAATATATAATCAACTCTTTTGTATGGACAATGTTTAGAAGAGAAATGAAACAAAAAATACAGAAAACTCACTGGCAAAATATAACGAAGTTGAACATTTCATTAAAAAGGAATGTCATATTTACTCAACAGTATTGGTTTGTCTATAAAGTCAGAGAATATGAGTGGACTGTGGCCATGATGGAGTACCACCTCGATGGGTTTATAGTCAAACAACTTGACCCCAGTTCTATATTTAAGAGATGAGGAATTACGTACATTATTTACATTTGACGGATATTTATCTTCCTCTTGTTTGTTGTTAATGTTTCGGCTGATATACTCTCCATTGGTGTATATAAAGAAAGCTATCTGCATTTTAGGATAACACTTAATACCATTGAATGGAGGGAATTAATTATCTCTGTTTAGAGTAACTTGACCATGGCTGCACCTAAGAGGTTCCCCTCCGAGGTATAAGTCTGGGCAGAAAGTCGCCTCACTGGCAAATGCACAACCTTGCTTTTCTGGAAGGCCAACAGTTGTCCATGCATACCAGCCTCCCTTCTCCATGTCACCAATGTTATCCAAGGGAAAGGCAAAGGGGCCAATACAGCATAGCAGCCAGTGATGCTGCAATTCATTTCAACAGCTGAGTGAAGTGGAGCAACGTGAAATAAAGTGTCTTGCTCAAGAACACAACACACAGCCCAGTCTGGGAATCGTACTCATTACCTCATGATAGTAAGCCCCATGCTCTAACCATTGAGCCATGCGCCTTCACTCGATTTAGAGTAAGGAGAAATGTGGTTGCAAAGCAAGCATTCTTAATGTTTCTACAGACAAAACAAAAAAAATTCAATATAAGTAATAAGTGAGACTGAAATGTGACATGGTTCTCTGGATCATCATCATCATCATCATTTTAATGTCAAACTTTTCCATGCTTGCATGGGTTGGAGAGTAATTAACTCGTAATTATTCAAAACCCATCTTGCTGCAACATCAGTGCTTCAGAACAGTTTATCGTTGGAAGAAGAAGAAAAAAAAAAAAAACACTGTCACTAAGAAGAAGAATGAAGATCAGAATGAAGATCAGAGTTAATTAGAGTTAATTAGTTCAAATTTCCGTTTCAAAGTCGGACAGAATTAAATAAATAGGCTATGGTCGTATTTTTTGCATATCATCATTATTTTTCAGAATGCACAAAATTCCTGCATTTGTTGGTGTTGTTGTTTTCGAGAAAAGTCAAGATAAGATTTCAGCTGACTGGACTCACGTGGAAGTTGGTAAATGATTTAGACAATCACACCACAATGGAAAAATGTGTCAAAACAAGGACGGTTCATAAGGACCACTAAGCAAATGGCTCTTGGAATAAACCACCTCAGATATTAACGAATACTTTCTCATTATTATAGATGTCCAGTTCTACAGCATCAAAACCAAAGGATATTGGTTTCACTGAATTCACACATACACATTATACAATATGCATACACACATACACATTATAGGTATGGCTATGTGATTAGGGAGTTTGTTTGCTAACTGCCTGTTTTGGGGTTCAGTCTCACTACGTGGCACTTGAGGCAAGTGTCTTCTATAGCCCTGGACTAACCATAGCTTTGGGAGTGGATATGGTAGACCTTTGCGTTACGGTAGAGTCCTGCCTTCCCTGATTCCTGCTCTAATCTGCTCAGCACCTCCTCCTGTGCCTGATCTGTTCTCTCTGTTAGTAATGCCAGGACATCAGCATAGTCTAGGTCAGTTAATGTTATGGCTTGATGCTGTCTACTGCTTTGCCCATGCAGTTTGAATCCCGGTTCTTTTTCCTTGCCCTCGTACGTTCAGAACGATGGTGAAGAGATAACGTGCTAGTATGTAAATAAATGTTGCTGACAAGAAGAGTATCCAATCATAGAATATCAGTCTCAATAGACTTCATCCAATTCATACAGAGTACAAGGGCAGACAGAGATGCTGCTCTAGAAAGAAGCAACTACCTCATCGAGTGAGTGTACCGAGTAATGAAAGTGACAGAGTTATAGAACAGCTAATTAAGAAGAGAATTGGTTTAGATGAAATGCGAGATTTGTGCTAGGTTGGGAAAGTTGTCAGCCACTATACCGATTCATTCACCTGGAGAAGGAACTTGATAGAGTACTGCTCTGTATATGATAGTTGCAAAGAAAGATTGGCGGTGAATGGCTTGTAAATGCTATGTACAAGGGTAGTGTTAGCAATGTGAGGAATTTAGCAGGTAGATGGGACACAAAAAGAGCTGAAAACCAACAGTTCTGTGGCTGGGAATGCCTGCATGTCGACAACTTAGTTCTCATTGAAGAATTAATTCAAGAATCAGAGGTAAAGTTCTGAATGTGCAAATAGAGTCCAGAATTGAGAGGTTTAAAAGGCCAACTTAAAAAAAAAAGATACAAGTCTTAGTTAACAAAAAGGGAAAACAGAGGAGGTAGACTTCCAACCTATATTTTCTATGAAGAAAGTTAGCCGAGTAGAAATTCTATACTGGGTATCAAATATAAACTATGCATGCACAAAAGGTGCAGTGAGATCTTAAGTAGGTTGATGGATTAAGTAAAGAGACAACAGATTATGCAAAAGTACAATATTTGTAATTCTATAAGAGCATGTCACTTTAAGATTGACAAAAGAAAAAAAAAAACCCAACTTAATAGAAAATATAACAAAAACTGCTTACAAGTATTTTCTTAGTTTTTGTTTGCAGCAAAATCTTAACTTATGTCCTCCTCTCTTTTTTTTTTTCCATTTCACAAGAGGATTAATGGACTCATTGTTTGGGATACATAGGCACAGATCAACCTTCACTTGGCACCTACTACATTCGGGTAAAGTTTCTCAGTTTCTTAACTTTATATAGTAAAAAATTATAGTTTTCAAGTTAGTGCCTAGAGAGAGAGAGTAAGGTCTTTGTAGCTAGCTCAGAGCTGACCAATGTCTTGTGAATTTAATTTGATAAACAGAAACTGTGTGGAAGTTTGTTTTGTGTGTATGTGTTTGTCCCCCACAGCACTGCAAGACAAATGCTGTCCCTGATTTAGTGGTTTGGCAAAACAGACCAATATGATAAAAACCAGTACTTAACAAGTAGCAACATTGATTTGTTCAATGAAATCCTTCAAGGCAGTGCCCCGGCTGGCCACAGTCCACTGACTGAATCCAAGTAAGATATATAAGACAGAATAGTTGACAGGCCTTATTATTTAGGTGACCAAATCAGCAGTGAAATTAGGTTTTGCAAAAGTATACTTGGCCTCATTTAAAGAAGGGTGGGCAAAATCCAGAGAGTTATTCTATTGAGAACAAAGAACTTCTCTTTAACTCTTTTGTTTTGAAATTTGTTGGAATGCTCAGCCTTTGTTCTTATTAAGCTTTGAGTTCAGAACATAAATTAACACAAAATGTTGATGGATGGTTTTTGAAATTTAGATCACTTTAACCTTTTTTGTTACTATATCTCTGTCATTGTGTCAGTTAAATTTGAAAATAATAAAGAATTTAGTGAAATGACTCATTATTAAGACTGGTGTTTGGAACATGAATTTACATGAAATTGTGATAGATGGTGTTGAGATCACTTTAAAATGGGAAGTTTGTATCATAGAGAACCAGGAGCAGTCTAAGGCAGGTTGGCATCAATAATGGTGAAAAAATTTAGAGCTGTTACTTCTATGGATAACAAAGGGGCTTCTCTTTTGATTGTACAATATTTGTGTGAAGTACGATGGCACGAAAAGGGCATTGAATGGAGGAGTATGTGAAAAAGCTGGAGAGAAATAAGGCAAAACCATTCCATTGGATGTGTAATATGAGTGTAGATGAACAATGCAGCACAGGGAAGCCAAGATGAATTGGAAGAAAAAAGGGAGGGTTGGGAAAGAGGCATTAGAAGAATCAGATGTAGAGAAAGAGAGATTAACATGAAAGTTGGGTGAAACGTGCCAAGCAATCTAAATAAAAGGAGTCTGTGGAAGAAGATGACCAAGGAAGACATGGAGTGGGTAAGAAAGCAATAAAGGCCAATCTCAGGATGCTGAGCCTCATGAAGGGGATAAAATAACTGCTACATGTGGTGAGATGCTGTGATGAAACACTCATTTTTCCATGATGGCATAGACTGTAATCCATAAAATGAGCTTTCTCTCTCTCTCTCTCTCACATGGTTTCAGTACCTTATCTTTTACTTGTTTCAATCCTTGGATTGCTGCCATGCTGCAGCACCACTTTAAAGGGTTTTAGTCATGCAAATCAATCATGTTATTTTATTTATTTTTGTATATCTGGTAATTATTCTACCAGTGTCTTTTGCCAAACTTAGTTATGGGGACACAAATAAACCAACAGTGGTTGAGGTAAGATGGACACACACACACACTTCCCTTCTACCAAATTCACTCACAAGGCATTGGTCAGACCGAGACTAAGTGTAGAAGACACTTGCCCCAGGTGCTGCACAGTGGGACTGAACCCCATACCACATGGTTGCAGAGTGGGTTTCTTAACCACACAACCATGCCTGTGCCTATAGAAGTTTATGAAACTAAATCTTTTGCTAATGACAAGGAGGATTATGTGTTTTGTGATGCCTTGTAGCCAGAAACAAGCTAAAATGGCTAAGTGCAATGTAATATGCACTTTACTATTCGACATTAGAGGACAAAAACATCTCTAAAGAGTATTTTTAGCTGAAACACTTAACCATATTAAAAGTGGTTTCCTGTATCTGTGTTCTCAAACTAAGATGGGTTATGCAGCAAAGAAAACAGCATTTCCCAATCCGCATGCTGCAAAATTGCCCAAAATCAGAAGATTACAATTAGACGATCCCACCCACTTTTTTTTTTTTGCTCGAGTGTGGTCTAAATGACACCTATTTTATGTAAAAAAAAGATATTTGTAGTGTTTTTTTTTTATGTATGCACTACCCCTCCTCCTCTATGACCCACAATAATTTTCCTTACC
>JAOPJW010004291.1:22721963-22734332 GCA_027122535.1 Octopus maya
ATATTTGGTTTGACTAATATATATATATATATATAGTCATTGTTGATTAGTCAGAGGAAGAGTAGCGGTGCCATACCCATGACATATTTGTAGTTCCACTGTGATTGGTGGGTGGGAGAGGAAGAAAGGAAGGAATCCCTGAGTCAGTGATTATGTCATCCGACTCTGAACCTTTTTAAATGCTTATATTTTGGAGTGGACTTTCCTTATTAGAGGCAAGCAAAGGCAAGGCACTGGTGTTCAAATCTTTGTGTCAGTGTCTGTCCTCACTCTAGCTTGACAACCAGTGTTGGTTTGTTTACATCCCCGTAACTCAGCAATTTGGCAAGAAACCAATAAGAATAAGTGCCATGCCTAAAAAGTAAGTACTAAGGTCACTTTGTTCAACTGAAAGCCTTCCAAGGTGGTGCTCCAGCATGGCTGCAATCCAATGACTGAAAACAAGTAAACAGTCAAAAACAAGATGCCATGATTATTAATGCTGTGAGTCCTTCTCAATGAAATGGAATCACAGTCTTGTGATCTGCATGGTAACCTCACTACTTCTGGTACCACGAAAAAAAGCAGCCAAGTACATTCTGTTAAATGGTTGGCATCAAACTATAGGGACCATGTTAAAGGAGGCCTTGAAGCATGATCCATTCTTCAGATCCTGTAAAACCATCACATTCGTGCCAACATGGACATTAAAAGATAACGATACTCGTGTGAGTGTAGGCACAGGAGTGGCTGTGTTGTAAGTATCTTGCTTACCAACCACATGGTTCCGGGTTCAGTCTCACTGTGTGGCACCTTGGGCAAGTGTCTCCTACTATAGCCCCAGGCCGACCAAAGCCTTGCGAGTGGATTCGCATCCATATATTATATACAAAAGTGAAAACGTGTACAATTATTCACGACCAGCTGACCTCACTAGTGTAACTTTTTGCACTTTTAAATGGAATAATCACCTTGAAACAATAGTCAGCGTAACTACCACTCAGCCAACCATTGTATGTCTTAGCTACGCCCACCAGGTTTCAGAGCCACAGACAATGAACCATATACATTAGTCGTTAGGCATCTCAGGCTTCCCACTTTCTCTCGCTTCATTTTCACAGATTTGTTGTTTGTGGTTTTCTCTCTTTCTTTCTCTCTTTCTTTTTCATTTATCTCCACCACCACTACCACCTTCCTACACCATAGACTATATTGCTCCCCAATTTTGATTGTAATATTTTTTTGATTTTACTCTGTTTGGGAGGTACAACAGACATGTGATTTAATATGTCACAAGATGAACTCTTGAAGCAGAGCCAATTGGCAGGAAACCTATGGTAGTTGGACAATGAGAGACAGGGTTGGGTTTAATATCCATGGTAACTGTTGGTCCTGTTTGGGAATCCAGCCAGAAAGTCTAATGAGGGTTATGTCAGATCGGACCACAGTCTAATGTCTTTGTCTTGGCTCCATGGGATGGTTATAGATGAGCATCTTTATTACATAAGCAATGTTTGTGTTTCCAGTCTTCTGTGAAAAACATAATCTGGCCATTGGGGAAATATTACCTTATCTGGTGACAGGAAGAGCATCTGGCCATAGAAAATCTGCCTCAACAAATTCCATCTGACCCATTCAAGAAAGGTAAAGTGGACATTAAATGATGAGGCAATACAAAAGGCAAAGCATTCTATTGATTCTGGGTGGAGGTGGTCAAGTATGGATCAAATCAAATTAACCTTTATGTATTGCTGGTGTTTATCATAATGACATAAGTTATATTTTAATTGGGAACTGAGATAACAAACTAAATGATATTAATTTAATGTACAATTCTGCTTCCTGCCAGATATTAAGATAAATGCCAATTCAAAATATATTTTCAAGGAACTGCCATGTGGTGGCTTGGTCTGTTAGAAATAGCAGCCAAAGCTCCTTTGAATCATGCCTTGCTGTCTTAAAAGGAAAAAAGGAAGTACACATAAAATAACAATGACCTTCAGGCTATGTGCAGAAAAAAAAATACTATGGGATTGCCATGGCTGGGAAGCCTTTAGGGCTGACTTAGAACAAGTATAGCTGGATGGTTTTAGAAGTTCACTTCGCAACCTTGAATCTCTTGATAGGATTGCTCACAGTTTCCACCTTCCAAATTTACTCACAAGGCATTGATTAGCTTGGGGCCATGGTTGAAGAAACTTGCCAAAGGTGTCACATAGCAGGAATGAACCTGAAATTTTTGGGGGGGGTTTTGCAGGATCGCTTCTCAGGTACTGGGAAGTGATCCTGGTACTGGTCTGGGTTAATACAATTCTTTTGTGAAAACTGTATGTTCAAGCTATGTACACACACATACACACACACACACACACAATCGTATTGAAGTCGTCACCACCTGGATGACTGCAGCTGAGGAGGAACTCTGAGCAGAATCGGAGTTTCCAAATGCACTCTACTATATGTATTAAGTCTTTATTTATAGCCAAAAACACACACATATATATGTACAGTGAAACATATCTATGTAATGTATATATATGCTTTGAAATTCGAAATGTAGTATTGTGTTTTTATGGTGTCTGGTTACACTTCTTGACTTTACTATACAAATCTGTTATATTATGTGATCTTACATATTAGATATGAGTGTATCTGAGACATCACAAAACAATAAACTCTCACTCTGCCTTGCTTTTTAACATATTAACCTTCTTATGACTTTTTTTTACAAAAAAAAAAAGTCTTTCAAATACTGTTTCTCTTATAAATAAAAAAAATGACTAACTTGAAAGTTTCGATGAACTCTGAGGAGTCTTTAAAAATGAACATTATGTTGATTCTCTGAGGCCATGCGTTGACAGAACCAGTAGCATGCCAGGCTATCTTGATGTTCTGAGTTCAAATTCCACCTCATACGCATGTGTGTGAAATTTAATTCTTCATATCAAACCTACTCACTGCCGACTTAAATCGGCTCAAGAGGAACAAAGTTTGTTTGGTTTTTTGGGGGGTTTTTTTGCACGTTACATGGGTTAATAATTTACATAAACCTCTTGCTGGTTATCTCGCTTATCAGAGACAGAACACAACGAGACATTTAATAAGTTATTGATGCCTCCTGAGGAAATATTAATGCCAACTGTTTCTAACATTTCTTGGCCAAATCTCAAAGAAAGCTATTTCTGTATCTGCTTCTGTATCATCCCTTGCCAGTGGCACATAAAAAACACCCATGCTGGTGCCACATAAACAACACACATGCCAGCACCACATAAAAGGCACTTGGGTCAGTGTCACATAAAAAGTACTCGTGCCAGCACCATATAAAAGGCACCTTTACCAGTGCCACTTACTAAGCACTTGTGCTGGTGTCACATAAGAAGCACCCAGTACACTCTGTGAAGTAGTTGACATCAGGAAGGGCATCCAGCCGTAGAAACAATTGCCAAAACAGACAATTGTAGCCAGAGCAGCTCTCCAGGTTTGCCAGCTCCTGACAAAATGTCCAATCCATGCCAGCATGGGAAACCAGTTTAAGCATAAAACAGTCAAAATATCTGAGCTGAACATGGCATGTTTAAATGCAAAAGAGTTAAACCAGGAAGCTTGTATCAGAGAGCCAGGAGTGGTCTCAGGCAGGTGGGTATTGAAAAACAATTATTCCACCTTACTGTGACTGGTGAGGCAAGGGTCACCTAATTCTTCCAATAAGTATTTTATGAACAGTAGCAGCAGCTCAACAATAGAAACAGTAAATAAACCAACAGCTTGAGAAATCTTTGTATTACAATGATTTGTATAAGGAAGGGATCCCAGGCCAAGTTAAGGGTCAGTAGGTCATAGCAATGGGAGCTTCTGAAGAGTGGTTTTCCCATTGGCTTTATACAGTTACTTAACACTCTGACAATTAAATCTTTCATCTGTTGACATTAATACTACTGAATTATTTTCTGGGAATATTTTTTTCTTTTCTCTTTTTTAAGTTTGGTTGTTTGTTCATCGGAGAACATATGAACAATAGCAACTGTGGTGTTGTCTATTGCTTCAAAAGCCAGTTTGTTTATTCGGTGGTGCCCTGAAGGTAGAAATAAATTAATCCCATAAATAAAGGCACCACTGGCTACCTGAGCCGAAGCAACAAGAACTACTCACAGTTAATAAAGGACTTACACTTGAATATCATTTCCTCCGCCTTTTGTTGCTCAGTGAAGCTACAGAAGCAGCAGAAATCAACCATGTCTCACTTAAAACTTTATTTCCCTGGTTTCCTTTCTTACTCATCATTTGTTGCACACACAAACAGCTGCCCTCATTAATCTGTTTGTCTTCTTGTTGTTCGTTTGTTTATTTAACCTCAAATAAACCCTGGGCCACTACATCAAACGCTTTTTGAATTAGCAAACTCATTAGAGCATCCAGATAAAATGCTTCACAATATTTGCTCTGACTCTCTCTCTTTCTTGTCTGGGTTCAAATCCTGGTGAGGTCTTCTTTGCTTTTCATACTTCCAGGGTTGATGTAAAAACAAAAAAGAAAAGAAAGAAACAAGGTACCATAGGCAGAGGCCAGCTTTGCAACCACATGGCTCCAGATTCAGTCACTCCCACTCTGTGGCACCTTGGGCAAATGTCTTCCACTACAGCCCTGAGCCAACCAATGCCTCGTGAGTACATTTTGTCGATGGAAACTGGCTTGCTAGTCCTCCGTCAAACCATCCAACCCATGCCAGCATGGAAAGCAGACATTAAATGATGATGATGATTTCTCTTTAAACTTTTTGTTCCTATTTTCCTGCTGAAATACACAGCCTTTACGTCCATTGGCAATCCTTCGGAGATGGTATCACAAAACTGAAACTAAAGATTGTTTTGTTTTATCTTTTTATGTTTGGTAATTTCCATTAAAAAAAAATCCAATAAGGAAGGATATATCTGATAATGCTGTCCTAAGAAAAAAAAATGGGAAGGTCACGACTGGAATACTTTTGATGATAGGTTTGTGTCGTGCAATAAAAATTAACCTGGAGCTCATTAACGATGACAGCTTTCACCTGCTTTATTTCCTATCATCCTCCTTATCTCATTTTAATATTCCACCCTCAGCCTCCTCCACCACCACCATCACCACTACACCTTGCCTGAACTGATAAGACCCTTACTTCTCATTCAGCTTGAAACAATTTGATTGATTGGTTGATAATTAAGTTGCAGCTCTTTTGTATATTTTTGATGTTAATTTAGTCGTTTCACTGACGAGATTAACAGTAGTGGATTGGTTTATACAGACAAAGGTGAGTGTTTGTTTGGCAATTGGATGCTGGGGGCTCTCTCTCTCTTTCTTTCTTTTTACATCGATGATTTAAATCAATGACAGGGACTATACAATAGACCCCTTATTTTTAGGGCCTCCAAGAAATGCTGTTGTGGTGGGCAGCTGCAACAGGAGGTTGTTCTGTGTATTTGTATGTTTTTTTTTTAGTGACAAGATTAACAACAGATTTAAACAGACAAGGTATTTGTCTAGCAATTAGGTGGTAGGAGATGGCTTAATCAGAGACAGAGCAACCCCCCCCCCCTCCAGGATCCCTTTTTATAGAGCTTCCAATATTGCAGCTGCAACAGGGGTCGTTTTCTATGTGTTTGTGTATTTTCATTATATTTATAAATTTTGTTTTTATTTGATTTAACCTTTGTTTTTTTACAAATTATTGATTTTACCTTTTTTTTATTTTTTTATTTTTTTGTGTTCTGCAGGTGAAATATGGTGAAAGTCGCACAGATTTCTGATTCTACGTTTTGGTGACACAAGTGAGAAATGGAACTGAAAGTAATTGTCGACGGTTTCGTCCGAGTGGTATGTGGGGTGAGCGAGGAAACGACATGCCAGGATATCGTCATTGCACTTGCCCGCGCCATCGGCCGGGCGGGTCGTTTCTCTCTGTTGGAGAAATGGCGCAATCAGGAACGTTCTTTACCACCTTGGGAGAAACCATTTCTAGTTCTGCAGAAATGGGGCCAGTATGCATCAGATGTGCAGTTTATCTTGCAGCAAACGGATACTGTACCTGCAACTGCTGCAACTAAAAAGCCTAAAGAAGGTCTCGATAAATCTGGTGCTTCGTCCAATGATTCTGTGAGGGCACAGAATTTGTCCCCAATATCGTCTCAAGCTCAAGATTACAGTGTGAAGAGGTCGTTAACTTTCAGTGGAGCTATGTACAGTTCCCAAGAGAAACCGAAACCTTCTCGCTCACATACACGTCGCAGCCTTCCTCTCAGCACCACAAATGAGTCCTCCATAGCATCTTCACAAACTTCTTCCCAATCACATCATCATCATCATCATTATAATAACCAAGTCCCAAAGCAGCCACAATATCGTGTTAATTCTTCATCACCATATCAGCAGAATCGACCAGAACCATCACATTCAAATCAACCCTATACATGGCAACACCAACAATACCAACATCAACAACAACAACAACAAAAATTATTTCAAAACCAACATCCATATATACAGAAGCCCATATCTTCCATTAAACCTCAACCAAAACCTCGAAATCTTCCACTAAAATCTATTAATGAGAAACAGCCAGTTCGAACGATTGGCACTGTGTCTCCTATACAGAGTTACAGCCATTTGTCTCTATCTACAAATCAGGACTTACCAAACAGAATATCGCACAATAATGTTCCGGGACCAAATTCCCAAAATAGAACTGGCAATGTTGGGGATTCGTCTATGAACAACAATTATTACACCAAAAATACCAAACCTAATAATAATAATAATAATAATAGCAGTAGTAATAATAATAATAATAATAATGACAGTAATAATAATAGTAATTCTCACAGATATCTACAGACGTTTAAAAGTGTTCATAATGATGTTGACAAAGTCTTGTCTGAGAAATCGACTTATAATGAGTTTAAGGATAATCCAGACATTGACGAGGATAAGAGCAAAGTGTTAAGTTCCTTCCATTCTAGCACCAACAAAACTATTTTGCATGATAACCGGATTCTATCAGACATCGAAGAATATGATCTTGAGAAAAATTACCCCTTTTCAGCCGTGTCTCCAATGCCGAGCAAAACAGCAGAGTATTACAGGATACAGGGACAAAACTATGTCGACCAACTGACCAGAGATCAGGATCCTCAGATTTTGTATCAATTGATCGATCAACAGCATAATGAAATTGAATTAAAAAAGACCTTAATTAAGGATTTAGAACAAGGTATGTGCTTGTGTTTTATATTTTTATTGTAATTAAATATTTGGTTTATTTTTAGGCATGGCTGTGTGGTTAAGTAGTTTGCTTCCCAGCCACATGGTCCCAGGTTCAGTCCTACTGTACAAGTGGGGGAAAGTGTCTTCTATTGCCTTGGGCCAACCAAAGACTTGTGAGTGGATTTGGTAGACAGAAACTGAAAGAAGCCCATTGTATATATATGTGTGTGTCTGTGTGTCTGCATCTATGTATTTATTTCTGCTTACTTAAAATAACAACCAAATCTCCCTCAAATTCCACTCTAAATGAGCACATTGGGGATTCCTAGATATACTATCCCTGAAAACGTGATGGGATGGTCACGGTAGGAATGGTTTTGACTGTAGATCTACTCTGTCAAGGCTGAATTCAGACATCAACAGCAATAGTACAATGTGTGTGTGTGTGTGTGTATGAGAGAGAGAGGGAGAGTGAATTGAGAATGAATGAAAGACAAGCACACACCTGTAGAAAGCTCGTTGATGAGGCCTGCCTCATTAGCTTAATTTCTCAGGCTCTTGTGTGGAGAGCTTGACAGAAATATTAGATTATGGGAAAGAATGACTGACATTACTGATTTAATCCAGGTGACCTCCTGCAGAGCTTGATTTTCAGCTTAATTCCAAAATCTGTTTCCCATAAACAGGGTCTCGGAATCCTTAACTCACGACAACTCATTCAGAATTCTGGAGTTTAGTAGTGGACCCTTGCCATTGAAATTTAGATACTTTGTGATTATATTTTAATGTTAATTCATGAATTGTTAATTACTGAAGCAGGTGCAAACATAAAATGCAAGCTTGCATGTTATGGTACTCTGTGTGTATGTGTGTGTGTGTGTGTGTGTGTGTGTGTGTTCACACGTGTTGATTGAGTGAAGCTGTTAGTTAACCCAAAAAGTTCTCTCAGAGATACAGCGTCTATAGTGAGTGTGTGTGTGTGTTTGTGTGTATCAGTTTGTGCATGTGTGTTGGTGAGAGATGTGTGTGTGTTGTAAGTGGGGTATTAGTAAGATTTGTGTTGTAAGGGAGTGTTGGTGAGAGATGTGTGTGTGTGTGTTGGCAAGGATCTGTGTAAGTCAGGAATGTGTGTGTGTATATGAATGTATTGGCCAACTTTTTCGAATCATAAAGTAACATAAGACTATCTGTGATTATGTTGGTTTGCATATAAAACCGTGTGTGTGTGTGTGTGTGTGTGTGTGTGTACATTTGTGCATGTGCACACATGCTTATGTAATCATGTGTACACATGCAGTACATGTGCACACATGCATGCATGTTTCAGAAATGAAACCAAATACCTGGGTTGTCCACCAACTATATTTCTGCATGTTTTCTGATACATCCCATTTGTGGGTGTTCCTACATTAGCAGAATTGGGGTGTTGGCGAAAACTCCCGTCTTAATTCCTTGCCAACTTTATTCTGCCAGTGTCCTTTTACAAAAGATACGAAAGGTTACGCCACATCATTATTCTACCCTTTCAGATCAGTAGGACAGTCCACCTGTCAGTAAATACCTGCGATTGTGAAATGTCAAGCATTTGATTCTGTTCATTTGACAAACCAAAACACTAAAGCTCATTCTTTAATGACCTTTTATCAATAAGTAAATCTCGTACCTATATCAGAGACGTCTAATGGTGATTACGAATTAATTAGTTCATCTGATTTTTCACTCATTAGACTGTGGCTATGCTGGGGCACCACCTTGAAGAATTTTAGTCGAATGAATTGGTCCTGGATTAAAATTTTTTTTTTCTTTTAAAACTGATACTTATTCTGTCAGGTTCTTTTGTCAGACCACTAAGTTACAGGGATGTAAACACCCCAACACCAGTTGTCAAGCAGTGGTGGGGGACACACACATATATAGTTAGAAGGGAAAAAGGAAATTTAAAAATTCTGGCATACTTGTACGTGCAGGACCCTGTTTCTCCCTCATCTCTTTCTCTCTTGCTAAGCATTTCCCCCAATTCTCATTCCCTTACACCTGTCATTCACCTATCTATGGTACAACCTGGCTGCCGTAACCACCTGAGAGCATATTACATCCCTCCTCCTCTTCTCGTTACCTTCCTCCTCCCCTTCTCCTTGGACCCACTTCCATTTCTCATTATCATCCCCCCCCCTCCTCTGCTATACTCCATTCTTGACCCTTCACTCATCATCAATCACTCTCAATCCCCTCCCCTACCATCGTGACCCACCTACTCTGGCCCCTTTATATATCCCCATCCCTTCCTCTCCGCTGCTCATCATTCAGCTATCATTTTGATCCCTTCTCTCATTCTTGAGCCATTCTTCTATCTCTCACCCAATCCTCTCTTCCTACTGGTATTTCCTTCAACAGTACCCCCACCCTTGTTCGTCACTCACTCCCATCCTTACCTATTTACTACTCTCCCCTCACATTCTCTCTATCCTCTCTCTCCTTTTGCTCACCTTCTACCTCGAGAATTTGTTGTGGCACCTCATCAGAATGACACTAAATTCATTTTATATCCGTTTATTTCTAAAAAAAAAAAACTGATTTATTAATATGCCGTTTCTTTATTTCTCTTCATTTCACAGAAATTGTCTCAGCTGAAGAATTATTTGAAAACAGAAAAGAAATTGCAGCTTTTGAAAGTCTGTCCGACAGTTACACGGAGGAATTGAGTGAGATTGAGAACGAGGACTGGCAAGGAGTTGTGGACCAGGAACTCCGCAATGAGGAAGCATTGAGGTCGGAATTGGCGAATCACAGACAGGAACTTCATAATATGGAGGAACAGTTGCAGAAGGTCAACAGCAAAATAGCTGACCTAAACAAAGAACTGGAATCCGAGGTGGACAAGTGCAATGAGGAGATTCATACGATACAGAGGAAGATTGAAGAGGAAACGGCTGAAGATGGGGAACGGGAGAAAATGTTGGATGAGTTGACTGAACAGGTGAACCAAGTTGAGAAGGAATTCACTGAGAAAGAACACAAAGAAAATGAACTGATGGAGAGAGTGAAGGATTTGAACCTGAAGGATCTGGAGAAAAGTTCGGTCGTCAGCACAAACAAAACAGCAGACACTGGAACAGGTGAGGGCTGTAAGCAAGACATTTTGTTTATTTTCTCTACCTTTTCTGTACATGGTTGTTTATCACCTTTATCATCATTATCACCATCATCATCATCATCATCATCATCATCATCATTTAACGTCCATTGTCCATGCTGGAATGGGTTATCATTATCACCATAAGTGTCATCTGCACTCATCATCATCATCATTTTCATCACTTCTCTTAGCACCATCGCTATCACCATCATAATCACCTCTATCATCATCATCACTCTCATCATCATAATTATCATCATCACCATCACTCATTGCAATAGGAAAAATATTAATCTGATGTTTGCAACATAAATTAACATAAATTACCACAACCATTTTCATGGAATGTTTGAATTTAGATCACTAAAAAAAGAGAAAAAGAAAAACAAGTTTGTATCAAAGACCACTTTTCTAATGCAATTACCTCATTTTCTACAGGTCCTACCCATGGAAATAGGTAGGTTCTGCACAGTTGACTGACCAAAAACAAACAAATAAATAAATCAAACCATTCTCACCACCCACTTAGCTTCTACCATATTCTACCATAGTCAGTTCCTCTGCACAGATGATTCAGGTGTGTTCGCTCTCTCTCTCTCTCTCTCTCTTTCTCTCTCTCTTTTGGCCTTTGCTGTGCAGCTTTGCTTGTTGTCGTTTCCTTATATATTCCTCCCCCCTTTTTTTTTTTTATCCCCCAGTCAGTGTTGCTACGTTGCCACTATTGAGGTTAGTATTGCCATTTCCATATTATTAATAATATATCAATACCAGAAATTTTGCTACACAGAAATACGTCTCTTATAAATACAACAAACTCATTCCTGTTGTGTCCACATTTTTTAGTATTATCCGCTAAAATGATGTTGTTGCTATTGTTGTTGTTGTTGTTTAGCTTAAGTCTTAACTAAATTTCATTATTTCTTGGCTGTTTTATGTTTTTTAATCTTCAAACAATGGCTTCTTTCTATTTTATCATTTATTTTTTGTACGCAATAGAATTTTTGTCTGAAAATACATCAATATTTATGTTTTCTGTCCATTGCTTATTCTATTCCATATTTTTTATCTTTTATAATTAGACTGCTTTATCTCTTCTATTCTTAATGATTTCTCTTTTAATTGCAGTAGTTTAAATGGCTAAATTAAATCTTTCTTTATATTCCATTTAGCCACTTTAGAAAATTCTAATATCTTCTGATTTCCGTGTTATTGTAGATAACCTAAAGATTTATGAGAAAGGTGGCTTTATCATCTCATGAAAATATAGTAAATCAATGTTAATAATCTTAATGTTAAATTTAAAATTAAGTGACGAGCTGGCAGACTCGTTAGCATGCCAGGAAAAATGCTTAGCAGTAGTTCATCCATCTTTATGTTCTGAGTTCAAATTCAGCCGAGGTTGACTTTGCTGTTCATCCCTTTGGGGTTGATAAAATAAGTACCAGTTGCGTACTGTGGTTGATGTAATATTAACATAAGTGCAAGTCTCTGGTTCAGTTCCACTGCACAGCACCTTCGGCAACTATCTGTTGCCCAAGGTGCCATACCTAGAGACTGAACCTGAAGCCACATGGTTTCAAAGTGAGCGTCTTACCCTTACAGCCATGGAAATATTAAAAACATTATTAACCTACTTTCTAAGTATTCAAAAATCCAAATGATAGTTAATTATCTGAATATTTAAAAATTGATTAATTATTCATTTTGGATACTTTGACATTTAGTGATATACAAGCCGATTAAGTATTTGAAACCTGAGTGCTGTCGTTTCTAATCCACAGGGAATGGATAAAAATATATCAGCTGGAAAACATTATCCTAATCCTAAGAGTTTGGTCATTGGATGGCAAAATGGTACAGAAAATGTCTCCATAACCTATTTTATCAAAATGCTAATAAAACAAATATCTGTCAAAGAACGTAGGCTCGAAATATAAAAGACTTTCTCACTTCCTGAGTGTTAAACTAATGCATCTGTTTGTTGTTTACACACCCATGTTCGTCTTCTGTTTTCT
>JAOPJW010004291.1:22943817-22953817 GCA_027122535.1 Octopus maya
GTCAGAAAAAAAAAATAATAAAATAAAAATAATAATAATAATAATAATAATAATGGGATGGTCAGAGTTTGAATGCCCTTGATCAAAAGTCTGTTCAATCAGATCTGGCTCAGAGCTAAACAACAATCCAGTCCTCTAAAAGAGCTTCTACATGGTCTTTCAACCTTCTGTACACACCCTACTATTTTAAAAGATTGTATAATTTAATCCTTGGTATAAACTCTCTCGAGAAAAAGAAAGACTCGTTAATCAGGTTCTTTCTCATATTTTACTATTTTATCATCTTTGATCTTCCATACTTATCGTCAGGCAAGGTCAACAAGGAAACGGTGATTCCATTGCACTAACTGTGCTGCACTGACAGATTCTGTAATGTTTTCATAATTCCTGAGTAATAGACACAGTATTTTAGGATTTAAGTTCTGATATTTTGGCAGTAAGCTCTCTTCAAGTGTTAGCAGTACAAGATAACATTCTGTGAGTTATTGCCAAATTATAATCCCGTTATCACGTAGCATAACACTTTTCAAGTCTTACATTTTTATGATAACAAACAGTTTTGTGCCAACAGACTGTACAGTCAGTTAATTCTTTAGTAATCTAATATTTATTTGTTGAGCTCGGATTTCTTTTCTGGCAAAGGACTTCCTTCAAGTGTTAAGGGACATAACAAAATAGCTGGAAATGGTAGCAAATGAAGATTAGATAACTCTTATTATTCAATAATAAAAGAGGGGGGTCGACTTTTTTTTTTTTCTTTTTATCATTAATAGCAAAAAATGTCTTTCTTAAGTGTAGACTGATTTCAAGTGGAGTGAAAAGGTTAATAAAAAAACATAAATATACATTTGAAGAAAACAGAGCCAGCTTTCATAATATTTCATGGTAAACTCTCCATGTCCTCTGCAGAGGCAAAAACAGGGCTCGAAAGTACCGATTTCTCTTCACAAGAAAAATCCTATATTATATCCCTAACCTCTAACAAAACACCATGTGATACTCTAGAATATTGCTTACGTAATTGTGGGTGAGGAATAATTATCACACATATGCATTTGTGGCAATGGTGACATTCGCTTCATTTTATTAGCAAAACATGACTGAATTTGGAGAATTATAGAAAACGCAGCAAAATGATTTATCCAAGCATAAGGAATGCTTAAAGATCATTTTTTGTTGATAAGAAGAAAAGAAAAAAAAGAAACCCAACATATTTGAGTGTTTGAAGGTTATTAGCTCCTCCCACTCCCTCACAAGTTAAATCTTTTATGTAGGAAGACATTTAGTATTTGAAAATGCAATAGGCAGTGGTGGTGGTGGTGGTGGTGGTGGTTGAACAAGTCAGGGAAATAATACTGTAAACCATTGAACCGTAGGCTAACTACAAATGAAATACATTAGTAAACTTGGTTTGTGCCGGTCAACTATGACAAAGTCTAACAAATACATCAAAGTACCATACGATGACATAAATTGTTGGTTCGTTATAATTATCTCCACTTCTAGAGCTACTACAAAAAAAAAGAAAAAAAAGTTTATTTTACATTCAGGAGGTCCTTATTTTGATCCTGATGTTTGGGACTTCATAACCCAGGGCTGTCTCAAGATCGATGAGTGAAATTAGATGGAAGGAAACTGTAAAAATCCTTCTGAATGAATTCTGCCCATATTTGAAAGGGCCAGCATTAGATCTGTTATACAATTAAAGAATATTGATTTTTAGAAACCCAACAGTCAATAGATCCAGCATATCATTATATATGCTAATGTAATGTGTAATATATGCTAATATATGCTAATATAATGTGTAGATGCAAGTTTATATTTATACTATGACCTTGGTAGACTTGTGCAAATGTATAATTAGTCCACCATTTTCATTGCAGTAAGTTATTAGTGTTGGTCCAAAATGTCTGCCTTATGTTGCATCCTCCCCCACGCCTCCCACCTTTTTTTCTTTTTTTCTTTTGCCTATGAATTCTATTATTTATTATCAATTTTCATTGTAATATCGTGTTTTGAAAAAAATCTTAGATAAGTATTCAAGTGTGTGTGTGTGTGTGTGTGTGTGTGTGTGTGTGTGTGTACTGAAATGTATTTGTGTGTTAATATATTTGCATATGTGCGTGTGTGTGTTTTCGTATATCTGTTGGCGTGTTTCGATATTCACATGGGTATTGAAATTCTATGCCAGGGTGTTTATGTGTGATGGGATGTAGGTGGGTGGAGGTGTTTGTATATAATGTAGTGTGTGTTTGCATTACATGTGATGTATGCATGTGTATACATCATGGTCATGTAGATGGGTTCACATATAAGTATGTGAACGCATCTACATGACCATGTGGTAGACATTTGCATGTATGCTATGTGCGTGCATACTTGTGTTTGTATGATTGTATGTGTGTGGATGTAAAGTGTATGTATATGTAAAGTGTGTGTATATACATCTGATGTGTATATACATTTGATGTGTATATACATCTGATGTGTATTTGAATGGAACATATACAAACTATATTAATTGATTGTGTAAAAAGAAAAAAAAAAGTGAATTTTGAATTTCTCTTAACTATAATATATCCTTGTAAAGAATATATCATTGTTAATCATATATTATTAAATTTATTAATTAATTTCTCTCTCTCTATCATATTTAATGTAAATACATCATTGAAAGGCAAATTTGCTGTGGCATTTGTCCAGAGATAATATCTCTTCTGGATATGCTTTGTCCATTAGAGATGTTATCTCTGGACAAATGCCACAGTGAATTTGCCTTTCAAGGATGTATTTATATTAACCAAGCTACATAGAGGGTTATTTTAGCTTAACACTGCATGGATTGAACTTAACGGATTTTCCATAACTATTTCTTTCTTTCTTTCTTGTTTTGATTAAGTTTTGTGTTAATTTAATTCTTTTAATTTACTCTTTTGTCTTTTAATGTTAACAGGAAAAATAGTTTTTGGTGAACCAATAGCAGCTAGTTTAGGAACGGATGGAACACATTATTGGAACAAATGTTGGCGCCATGCTGCTGGTCATGTTATGAGTCCACCCCTTAGAGCAGATACAACTACCCCAGGTTACTTGATGGATCTTTTATCAAAGTAATTATTGATACTTTTTCTTTTATTGTTGTTACATTAGTTGGGGGTCTCGGGTTCAGTCCCACAGCACTACATCTTAGGGTCATTATCATTTTATGTCCACTTTTCTATGCTTGCATGGGTTTGAGGAGTCTTTGCTAGCACTGTGATCTCCCTATTTGTCCTGTTCCTTTGTCCCCACCCCCACTATGCTCTTCTTTTGCCGTGGTCAATTCTAATGATTCTTCCTTTATTTTCTAGCAATGACCTACAATGTACAGGTACCGATAACTGTACATTTAATGCTGAACAAAAGGCATTGGGTAAAGATGATTTTAGACGCATACCGAATGGAGTTAATGGAGTGGAAGACAGAATGTCTGTGATTTGGGAAAAGGGTGTGGTATGTATTCAATCACTTTTGTCTTCCTACAAAATCTTTCTTCATTTACACCTGTTTTCATTATACCTTCCTCAGACCACACCTATCTGCTTTCAACGTCCAGTTTATAGCTTTGTTTTGACCACAGTGGTCTACAAATCTGATTACATCTTTCTATGACATTTTTGGCCATACCTATCTATAAATATTACTTTGATCACACTCGTCTACAAATTTATCCAACATTAAAAGATTTGCCATTCTATTCATCTAAATTTCTTTTATTTGTGTAAGTTTGTTTAAATGTCTGCACTATTTTACTTTTATTAAGTCCTTCAGTAAAATTTCTGAACATTGTCTCTGTTTTCTAGCAATCTGGGAAAATGGATCCATGTAGATTTGTTGCAGTAACCAGTACTAACGCAGCTAAGATATTTAATATTTATCCCCAGAAGGTAAGAACAGTTGTCTCCCTTATATTGTTTTAATTCTAATTTCAAACTTCATCTTAATCTAGGATGCAAACATCCTGTTTTAAAGAGATTTAAATTAAAAAGTTCCTCAGAAATTTCAATGTTAATATATGTTCCAAACACCAGAATAATAACGGCTCTTATTTTATTAAATTCTTCCTATTTTTAAAGTTAATTGAAACAATGGAATTGTATTTCCGTAGAAATGTAATGGAAAGGTTTATTTTCGTTTCCTAAATTTGCTTTGGAAATATTAAGAATGAATTACCATATTTACTCACATAGAAGCCACACTCCTAATTTAGCGCTAAATTTTGATATAAATTCTTTTTTTTTTTTGCCCTTCATAGTTTTAGCTTTGCTCTTCGTAAAAGTCACACTCTAGTTTTTCCAGCTAAAATCAAGTAAAAAAATATTGCAATTTATATACAAGTAAATATGGGAATTGCTCACTTACTCTCTTAAATGCATCTCAGACATTGTTTTTTTATTATTGTTTATTATTATTATTTTTTTTTATTTTTTTTTTAGGGGCGAATCGCTGTTGGTTCAGATGCTGATCTTGTTATTTGGGATCCAAATGCAACTCGTACAATCTCTGCTAAAACTCATCATCAGGCCTGTGATTTTAATATTTTTGAGGGTATGGTTTGCCATGGAGTACCATTATATGTCATAATGGGAGGACATGTCGTCTTAGATGAAGGCCAGGTAAGAAAAGCCTCTCTCTCTCTCTCTCTCTCTCTCTCATCTCATTTTCTTCATCCATTTATTCTTGGGAGGATCATCAGGGCAGCGTTCTGTCGCATCCTGTCTGAAGCAACAGTCATCATTTGATCTGACTGGATTTGCCAACAAACACCAACGGAGCTGATGGACGTTTTGTTATCCAACCATCTTACTCTTGATCTGCCCCTAGGTCTCCTGCTGATTGGTTTGCCTTGTAAAAACCTGTCCATTGATTTATTCCCCCCCCCCCCGTGACATTCTTACTCCATGTCCATGGGGTTAGAGCTGTGATCTCTCAGTTCTGACAAGTAGCAGCTCTACCTGGAACGCTGTTTCTCTGATCTCCCAGTTACACATTCTACAAGTAATGTCATTTCGCAGGAACCCCAACTTAGCTGTTTGTATTCAGGAATCCTACTCAACAGACATAGCCAATCTCTTTCTCTCTCTCATGTGTGTGTGTGTGTGAAGTTATGTATAAAAGCAATTTAACATTAAACTGAAGAATCATTCAATACCTTTTAATAGAATGTGTGTATTAAACTTTAACAAAAAGAAAAGAGATCTTCAAGTTTCAGTGTGCCAGCCTTTCTCAGGCTCATTGTGTGTGTGTGTTTTTCTGGTTTTGCAATATTCACATACTATTTATAGCTTTATGTGCTTTGAGATTCACTCTTCCAAAAAAAAAAAAAAAGAAAAAGATATATATAAATGTAAGTCACAATATATGGTTTCAAGTAATCCAGCCATCCTCATAAGAAAAGCTCCTTAGTGTATCATTCTACAAAACTTATGGAATATAGAATACGAGAGAAGAGGAGAAGGAGATGAAATGTCTGAGAAATAGTTTGATGATATTTTATTTAACAATAAGAAAATTCAAATATCACAACAAATTGTTTCATAACTAAAAAACATGTGTATATATGTGTAAATGTAATCAATTTAATTATTTACACCAAGATTATCAAAAGCTCATTTAATTTAACTCATTCTTGTAAATTCCCTCTAATTTTAATTATTTCTAATCTAATATTAAAATCCCCTTTTTTTTATTATTATTTTATTAATTTCAGCTTAAAGTATCCCAAGGGCTCGGTCGTTTCATTCCTATGCCACCCTTTGCTGAAACTGTATATGGACGTGTTGAAGGTCGCGAACGTGTAAGTATTGGACATTTCTTTCAGGATCTTTCAATAAGAAACACAGGAAAATTTTTCCCTCTTTTTTTTTTCCCCCCTGTTAGTGAATTTATTGGTGGGGGGTGGTCTACATTCTTTTTGATCTCGTTTGCATCAAATATGTTGTTGATTTGTAAAAATGGCTTTGACAGTACATGGTGATTGTGTTGACTGCAAATGGGGTTTAATATGTTAGTTTTAAATTTTGGTACAAGGCCAGCAATTCTGAGGGGATGGGGAATAGCTTGACTGATATTTATTTTATCGGCACTAAAAGGAAAAGTCTACCTTGGTGGAATTTGAACTCAGAACATGTAGACAGACAAAATGCTGCAAAGCGTTTTGCCCGCTCTGCTAACAATTCCGCTACTTCCTCGCCTTGGTTGTAAATATGATATTCTTCTATTCATTTGTTTCAATCATTTGACTGCGGCCATACTGGAGCACCACCTTTAGTCAAATATATATATGATGGGCTTCCTTCAGTTTCCATCCACGAAATCCACTCACAAAGCTTTGGTTGGCCCGAGGCTACAGTAGAAGACATGGCATGCAGTGGGACTGAACTTTGAATCATGTGGTTGGGAAGCAAGTTTCTTACCACACAGCCATGTCTACACCTATATATTGAAAGTATATGAGGAGTGGGTTGCTTGCAGAGATGATACTATCAGTAGTGTGGACCCCCTCCTTGTTCCCAAGTCTACCCTAATCCAGGGTAGTAACACCTATCAGGATCCCAGCTTTAGATTAATTAGCAGGTAACAGACGTACTTCCAGAAGAAGGTTACCCACACACCCTAAGAGACCCAGATCAGATGAGCCCCTCCCCCACCCTTTCTGCTCTTTAGCAGCTTGTATAAGAAAAGGTTACTTCATACAAATCCTGCAACCTGGTAAGTATTGGGTTTGTGGCACTTGTTGCCCCAAAACAGAGCAAGTCTTAAGGACGAAGGACGTTGTGCATGAGTGCATATGATATGCAAATAAGTAAATATGATTATACAATAATATTCTCTTTTTGTATTCTTTAGGCAAGGATGCCCAAAAAAGTTGAACGTGAGCCATACACTGGAACTGTTGTTGAAATAATGGCTCCTGAGGAATTTGACACAAGGAAGTCAGATAATCCTATTTTACATGATCCTCAACCATTCCATGCTCGACCACTTACTCGAAGCGGCTTTCGCAACCAGCAAGACTCTAGCTTTACATTGAGTGGTAAGTTACACTTCAGTTATTCAACTTTTTTTTTACAAATGTTCGTCCTTAATCTTCCCCTGGATTCTTGCACCAGAAGAGCAGAGTTTACTTTTAATCCTTTAGTATTTAATCCAGCCAAATCTGGCCTCCTCCTCTCAAACCTCACAATATCATTCTAAAAAATAAACAATGACGTCATTGAAACTTCAAAGTTACAAAATAAATTCAAAACAATTTAAATAAATAAGCATTTCACTTCACAGAGGAATCTGAATTCTAAAGGGTTAAACATGATTTTAAAGTGTTTTTTGATGAAGGAAAAATAAAATATTTCTTCAACAACGAAAATTTAAAACCTCTTTTTTTTTTATTCATCTTTGTCTTACTGGAGTGCAGCCATGCTGGAGCACCACCCTTTTCAGATTTAGACAAGCAAGTCAACCCCAGTACATTTTTTTTTTTTAAAGTTGGGTACTTATTTAATCAATCTATGTTGCCAAACCATCAAATATTTAATTAACGAAGTTATTAACATCATCATCATCACCCTTTAACGTTTACTGTCCATGCTTGACTGGGTCAGACAGAATCTGTTGAGGCAGATTTCCTTCACCCTGATTCCTTTCTGTCACCAATCTTACCTTGTTTTCCAAGTAAGGTAATATTTCCTCGTGACCTAACCTGTTTTCGTGGAAGACTGGATATGAACAACATCACATTTATGACAACGATGCTCATCTTACAAACCATCACATGATGTTTTGAGTACAAGAGTACACAAACACACGTGCATGTGATGGGCTTGTTTCAGTTTCTGTCTTCCAAATTCCCTCACAAGGCACTCAAGGTACCATGCAATAGAACTGAACCCAAAGCCATGTGGTTGAGAAGCAAACTTCTTAAGCACAAACCCACAAACCACAATGGCAAGAATATTACCTCTTTCTTTCTTTCTTTTTTTTTCCCCCCTCTTGTAAACCATTTCTTTCTGTGCTTTCTTTTAGCGCATTGGTGTCTGTCCACCTCTGCTAGGATCTCTGCTTTCTCTTGGCAGTTTTCTGGCATTTTTGTGGAGAAGAGGTGACAGCCCTGCTGCTCAACCCTTTTCCTGTAGGCAAGATACACTGAGTGGTCCCTTTTGATCATCTCATATCACAGCTTGGTTCATTGCGACTAGATTTTCCCCTATTTTTTCGATCTGATCTAAATGTCTTGCCGTTTTGTCTTTAATCTTTTACCAATCATTGTATTGTTTATTTTTGTTTTTTTTTCTCTTTCCCTTGATCGTCAAAAAAAAAACTAAAAAGATTTTTTCTTCTTTTTGGTCCCAGTATTGATTCCCTGGCTTCAAATGCTTTTCTCTCTTTTTTTTTTTTCATTTTAATTGTATTAATTGATTTTTATCTTGATTTGCATTTGTGTGATTTATTTTTTGTTTGTTTTACATGTAAAAGGAAACCTGGAATCTCGCTATATTATTATTATTATCCAAGGAAAAGACCTTTGGTTAACCTAATCCCTTATGTAGTATAAGACCTATTCTGAGTGACTTTACAGACACACCTCAAATGTACAAAGGGGCATCTATAGCTACACCTCAAATATAGCCAATACAGTATTTAGCTATTATGTTTAGCCAGCTATATTCAAATTTCCCTACACTACAATTTGATCTAAAGTTATTTGCACATTTTCATGCAGTTAAGTTTGTGTGATACAAGATCATTATTTTTAATGAGTTTTTTTTTTTTTTTTGTTTTATACTGTTTTATACAGTAAAAGATCTGTATCATTATCCTCATTTTACATCTGCCTTGCATGCAAACACAGGTTGGACTGATCAAATGAACCATTCTTCTTCATACATTCCACTTATGGCATGATTTCAATGGTTCGGTGGCCTTCCTAAAACCAACCATCTCCTAATATGTACCAGGGTGAATTCTATTTGACTCACTGGCACACGAGAGCATATCTTTGCCCAGCAAGACTTGAGAGTTTCGTATAATCTTAATTTGTCCCTGTTCCAGAGGGAACTAAAAGCATTTCTTCAGAGTACCAACACTTGTGGAGTTGCTTTGTGCTCCACAAGACTAAAAGAGTTCTCATTGCTTTAAGCTGTCTCCATTCCTTAAAGGCAACATGACCAACATGGTGAATAATATAACAAAGCAACAAATGATATTTGCTGTTAGTTTAGTGTGTGAAGACACATGGCCAAGTGGTTAGAATTTATGGTCATAAGTGTGTGAGTTCGATTCCTGAACTGGGCAATGCATTGAATCCTTGACTAAGGCACTTCATTTCTCTTCCACAGCTACAGTCAAATTTCTAAGCCTGCCTCACGTTGTGAGGAAGTAATTATCTCCCTTTATATCGATAACCATGCAGAGGGCACCACATGCATCTATGTAAGAGATATGTTTTTAGTTAGTTCTTATTTGCTGATGGCAACTTCAAAAAATAACAGAAATGAGAAATGGTTAGTGGAACCACGTAGAACCACTGAAATAGATGTGTCTTAGCCATTCCAGCAAAAGTAAAGCAGACTTTTCCCTTGCACTGTCTTTTCTATGATTCATAGCTTATGGCATTTCACTTTTTCTTTGTTCTAAGTTAAAGGCTGAGACCATGTAAATATACTCATTAATTTTACAACCACTAGACACCATTCTCTCTCTCTCTCTTTCTCACTCACTCACTCTCTCTCTCTCTTTCTCACTCACTCACTCTCTCTCTCTCTCTTTCTCACTCACTCACTCTCTCTCTCTTTCTCACTCACTCTCTCTCTCTCTTTCTCACTCACTCACTCTCTCTCTATCTATTTATCTATCTCTCTTTCTCTCCAGTTGTAGAGTAATGTACATAAAGTACTCAGAAGGAAACTGTTATATTATATTAATAATGTCAGGACACTCGTTAATTCCTCCACCAGTTCTA
>JAOPJW010004291.1:23009526-23022461 GCA_027122535.1 Octopus maya
ATAAATTCAGATTTAACCAGTGTTATTTGAGCAAGGGCATCTAACTCTGCTTTCTCTAGTTTGAAGAAAATACTGGTGGCATATGGTAGGAATGGCAATTGTTTAAAAACAACAATTTCTTCAAACCAAGGCACTCCCAATCTGCATTCAATTTACCACTGAGCTAATAAACCTCTCTGTTCCGTATTGATTTTGATTAGACAAGTTGTCATGGATTAGTGTCAGAGACACTTCTCTCCCTCGTTCCATTTTTAGGAGGTTTTCTGTGACTGGATGCCTTTCCTGTCACCAACTACTTTACAGGGATGTACAGAGTGTATTTTAGTAGAGAAATTATGCCCTCCTCAACAACACTAACAAGATAAGCTGTGGATTATAGTAGATTATGAGTATTACTGAGGATTACTTGTAACCATTTTGATCCTCAGTTTTTCTTTTTTTTTTTTTTTTTTATTGGTTTTGGGCATAGAAACTCTCAATTATACTTTTGTCTTGGATGAAAATAATCTATACCTGTTTTACTAGTATAGTGCTGGACTTGTTGCTCAAAGAAGAACTCCTGAAATGATTTTTTTTTCCTGTATGCGTTCATTGAAATCCACTGCAGGTATTTTAAGGTGTGTTTGAGAAGTTCACTTAATTCTACACACTTTGAGAAACAGCTCTTCTGGGAATATTCCCTAAAAATAGACTGGTATCCACTCAGAGGGAAGATTTACTTCTCATTTATTTCATACTTTAAAATTAGAATGGCTTTCTTCTTCCTAAAGAAGCCTTAGGAAGTACACTTTTATATATGAAATAGGGTTGGTTCAGCCTATGATCTCTCTCTTATATATAACCCCCCCCACACACACACACACCTTGGGTGTCATATTTCTAATCTTTATATATCCAGGAAGTTTTGTTAGTTGCTTTTCATAATGCTCTTTTACCAAAGTGTATTTAAGAGATGCTATGAAAACGATTCCCCTAATTAATTTATGAAAGAGATAATTAGTATTTCTAATTCTGTAATGATCATATTCTCACCCTCTGCTCCAACTTGAAGGAATAAAGAAAATATACCAGCATTAATAGTCGATAGATATCAAACAACAAAAATAGTATATACAAAAATAATAGAGTAGTCATAGAATAATTCCATTCTTTCATTTGCAAGTAGAAACATGACTATACATTATACACGATGTCTTATTGTAACAAGTTCTGTTGCATTAGCAACAAGAGGGGAGGGGTAAGGGATTGTTTCTGGAGTTTTGATTGTCCAGACCCAATGTCTATAATATGTTAATGTAGCTAACATGACCAAAGCTATAGAAGCATTGGCTAAGCCCTGCTCTTATCCTTTCAATACTGTTGAAATATCCAGTGGTCAAGTTGTATAAGCCACTACACGACTCTCTCCAAGAGTTTTCTCTCTCATCAAAAAGGAATCTGTATTTATTAAAAATTCCAAGATAAACCATGAATGTAATAGCTTTCAATTCTAGAGGTAAGTTCCAAAAGTTTAAACTAGAAAATATATACAAAAGACATTTAGATAAAATTCTAACAAGATTGGAGTAATTAGATCAGGTAATGTACAACATTCAGTTTAATGATTTTTAATTGAATTTATTAAATAAATCTAATAATAGGAATAATGAAATTAATGTTGAGTGCTGGTCTTGTGAATTTGAATTCAGATTTTATGTATGCTTAACCAGTTTTGTGATTTGCTAAAACATCAACTTAAGAAGGATTTCTTGTTTCAATATTTGCTTTGTGTGGACCCAGTCCACTGACATGTAAATTGGCATTTTAGTGTTATAGCTAATGTTTTGGTTTAATTAAATCTTTCTAACAAGTTGAGCCGTGACAAAATGTTTGCACCATGGCTTTCAAAATTTCCTCTTAGCATGCATAACATGCAATATGAATGGCCCTTATTCTTGAACAAAGCACTTACAAGTATGTCTTTTGAGACAACTCTGGCTGCATTTTCATTAAATAACATCTGTGGTTCAACATGTTGCTGAAGAATATCTCAAGAACCTATGCTGTTATTTGAGTTTACAGATCCTTCACTTTTGTTTAGGATGAGGTATTGATAATGGCAATGACCACTTCTTAACTTTGCTATTTATTACGAGTTGGAGAAATATTCTTGAATGTTTAAAAAGAGTTATATAATGGTAAACACAGTGTTGGTTTCCAGCTAATTAAGGACCGTTTCCCAAATACTGTTTCACAGAAACCTTTTGCTACCAGTATTGTTTCTTGAAACCTATTTTTTAATTTCATTATTGTTTATAATTGATGAATTAAAAATTTGGTAATTACCAGTTAGGGAATGTAAAAGATTGTTGCAATGTGATTTACAAGCTGGCCAAATCGCATCTAAATATTTTGTTTTATGTTTGAACTGGTTAGATCCTGGCCTTTCATATCTCCTCTACAATGTCATTCTAAAAATACACAATCGCATCACTGAAATCTCAAAGCTATGAGATAATGCATGATTAATTCAAAGCTATGTGAATAAATAAACATTACATTTGACCAACAAGTGATCTGAATGCTAATGGGTCGATAAGGTCACACCTTGTTTTCTTGTATTTATATATATTGTACATTGAAATGATTTTTCAGTTTAACTCTGAGTTAAAAATCTATTTTCAAATCTCTTTTCTTTCAGGGTAAATTTTTTTTTTAAATTATCTCAACTGCACGTTGGTGTTTCCTTCCAACAACAAGCAGCATACTGGACGGACATAAAGAAGAGGGTGGTGTTTCCCGACGCTCCGGAGGACGGTGAGTTTTTATAAAAATCCTTTTTTTGATTCCTCTGGATTTGTTTAATCCAGACTTTATGATATTTAGTCTTCAGACTTTTGCTTGGTTACCAATATGTCTTCAGGCAGAGGAGTCATAATATTAGCAGTAACAATTCATTGGTTCCTGTTGAACCATACAGAAACCATTCACTCTACACACCTCTGGGACTGAATGAGAGATTGTTGTTTTTTGTTTGTTTGTTTACTGTTTTTTTTTAAATAACAATGAATCTTCCTTATTTTTCAGATGGAATCCACCTAGTAAACAACGAGATGGTCTTTCAGTTGATGAGAAAAATGATCTGATATTCCGTAAGGCCAGAGGGTATGTGTTTAATGACTTACATTATGTAAACAAAAGTTAAACTTTATAATCATCACCCACTTTTTTTTTTTTTTTTTTTTTTGAGTAAAGGTTCTTTGTATTTTAACTCAACTGAATGTGTGAAAATATATTTGTTGTGAATGCATAAGGGAAAGAAAAGGAAAATTTATACATTTTAAGTCTGCTGTCATCATGATAGGTTTTTTCTGGGACAGTATATAATTTAAAGCTGTATTTAGTCACTGACAAATGATCTTCCAGAAAGTATTTTTTGAGTCAGTGAGATACTGGAGAAATGCTATGTATAAAATAGGATAAAAAATTACGTGTTTGTAACAAAACCAAACATGAGACTGCAGCAGTGTTGCCTCTATAGATACAAGTTTCCACTCTCCACAATATCCATATCTAATGTAAGGGAAAGGCCACCAACTTGGACAGATCTCACAATTTGGCACCAGTGTCATCACAAAAGTTGTTGGAACAACACAGGGCTGACACAGATACCAAAACCATTCTGCCAATCCAATTCCCTGGGTTGATTCTTTTGTTTCAATCCCAAAAGGTTAAAAGGTGAAGTTGACCTCAATGGAATTTGAAATCAGAACACAGCTGGTTGCAACAAATTTATCTCTAATCTTTGGAAAATTAAAAATATTTGGATTGTTAACTTAGATATTGACAATTATTAAGTCTATTGTTTATATTTATGTCATTAAATGACCTTTTCTATTTTAATTAGATCTTAAATGATGCGTCAAAATGCTAATAGGAATTGTAAACTCTAAGAATGTGGTTGCAGCATTTTCACCGTTTTGATATTAACCTGCCTGAAGCCATCTTTAGTTCCAGGATACAAATTCTTTGTTTTTAAAATGATGTAAATTAAAATATTGCTCCAAGATTTCATGTTAATTTATATTCCAAACACTAACTCAATAACAACGCAATTATTTTAATTAATTCTTCATTAATTGAAACAAAAGACAATATGTTTCAACATAAATGACACCAAAAGGGTTAAACATTTGTGGAATATTGATGGAATAAAATTACGACTGTAGATTCAGGGTGGGAAATTGTGGTGGATACACCCTTGCGGTTAATTGAATTTTAATACCTTTTTTAAGCAATCGAAAAAGGATTTTTTTCTATATTTCTTTTCTTTGAGTGATTTTGAATGGAGAAGCAAGATAAAACTTGATATTTGAAAGTCTGTTTTAACACTTCAGCATTTAATCTGGCCTCATTTGGCTCAAATTAGCCAGATCCTACCCTTATAATGTCATACTAAAAATGATTAATCATATAGTTGAAATCTTGAGGCTATAAGATTATAAGATAATGCATGATTAATTCAAAACAATGTATAGAAAGAAGCATTACATTTGACAGAATAATCTGAATGCTAAAGAGTCAAATTGGTTCTGACTGTTTTACTTGATTGGAAAGTTAATTACTAAATGTAATTTTACAAAAAAAAAATTTTTTTCTTTTCTTTTTGTAGAATTCTCAATAAACTTACTCCGGAGAAGTTTGATAAGTTAAGTTTGGAGCTTCTAAATGTTGGTATTGACTCCCAGCTCATCCTTAAGGGAATTATTCTTCTGGTAAGGACAAATGTATTTAATTTTAGATTTTTTTTTTTTTTTGTTTCTTGAATTTGAATGTAATTCTTCTTGTATTTTTGATATTGTTTTTCAGATAATTTTGGAAATTATAAAGAATTTAATGAGAATTTAGTGAAATAAATTTTAAAATGGTGTTTGAAACATAACTTTGTAGTATGTTCTTCTAAATTTGTAATGGAATGTTTTACACATCAACACACTTCAGAGTAGATAGGTTGGCATGGACAGGTGAAAATAGAAAAAAGCTGTTTGATTGAGATGCAAGTTTTCACCCTGGCACAATAGCTTCATGGTGCACAATTGCTGTGCTACTTGATCATGTAGTCACTAGTTACAAAAAACTAGCTCTAATCAGTTTTATCCTGAGGCAGTGCAGATTACTTGCCTTTCTTGTTAATCAAAAGATGCCTATTCTAGATGATTCAATAATTAATGGAAGATCCCAAGTTTAAACGTATTTCTATGAACATTGTCCGTCCAACTGGTTTGAATTCTGTTCCTGCTGATAGCAGGGAAATGGATGGAAAATAATTCAGAACATTGACCGAAGAAATAAAAGGAAATGGATTCAAAAATTCTTGTTAATTAATCAGATTTTTTTTTTTAAAAAAAGCTTAAAACATAATCTAGCTTAAAATAACTGGATTAACATTGACTATTTGTTGAAGAAGAAAAAACAATTTTCAATTTTAATGTCAGATTTGTTGAATTGAGATTTATTTTTAAAAAAATGGAAGCATAGGGCTGTGGGGCTGTTGTTAGGATTAAAGAAATTAAAAAGCAGCAGTTTATATCTTGGTTAATAGTATGAACTGTTTTGAAGGTATGAGGTAGATGTACAGTAACAATGAACTACTACTACTACTACTTTATCCCCTCCTACTCTTCTGGCCTTTGGAATAACACTGGAAAAAAAAAAAGAATTTATTCCAATCTTGTAGGTGTGGGATTACATAACCATATGTAATTATTTTAAAGTAGAAAATGTTTCAATTTATTTGAATTCAGTGAATGCAAATTTATTTTAAAAAATTTGTCTGCGCAATATCTAAGTCCATAAGGTTCACAAATACCACAAACTTAATGTGTTTTTTAAAATTCAGATTTTCAGATAATTACCATTGTAAATTGGTTCCGATTACTTCAGATTCTGAAAGAATTTTGTCTTTGTTATCTTTGTCAATGCTGGATTTAAAGAAAGAAAGAAGGAAAAAAAATTAAAATCTTTTTTCTTTATTTTTCTTTTCATATTAGACAAGATCAGTTTGAAAAATAACCCACTTTGATTTTTACAGATCTTCGAAAAAGCCTTAGATGAGCCAAAATATAGTTCACTTTATGCACAGCTATGTCACCGTCTTTGTAAGGACGCTCCAAATTTTGATCACTCTTCCTCTAAAACTATTGTAAGTTTTACTCTCATTGTCGTTCTCTTCTATCCTCCTCCTGTTCTTTATTAAATCATTATTTTTAAATAATAATTCTTTTTCGTATTTAAAATACATCTAAAGTATATCATTCAAAGTTTGTTGCTCTGACTAATGTTGGTTTAGTTTGCTTCTGTAACTTTTCTGTAACATTAATATTTTTAGACTTTTCGACGTCTACTCTTAAATAAGTGCCAGGATGAATTTGAAAACCGATCCCGTGCTACCGAAGGTAAACAACCTTTTGTTTTGTTTTAAATTGTGTGTGCTTGTATTTAAAATGTGAGAGATTTTAATTTTTGACTTTTCAAATTTTTCTTTGGTTAGTTAAATAGAATTTGAGATGTGGCTTTATGTAAGGGCATCTAGCTATAGAAACCACGCAACATTTATGTATCCTGTCTTTCCTCCCTCCCATCATTTTTAAAGATGCATTTTGTTAATTTGGAAGTTATTTATTTATTTTCAGCATTTGATAAGAAAGATGGCCCCCTCAATGATGATGAAGCAGAGCAATACCATCTGGCTAAACAGAAAATGCTTGGCAACATCAAATTTATTGGTCAGTTGAGAGATTTCAGATTTATTTATCACGTTTTGCTTGAGTAAAATGTGTTTGTTCTTTGTTATATTAAAAAAAAAAAAAATTAAACACCATTAATATTTTACACTCCCAAGATCAAATGAGATAATTAGATTGGCTGTAACAAACATCTTCATATTAATGAATACTTTTGCTCTAAATATGTCAATTTAGGTAATTCTTTTTACTATATAGGAAAAATATTTATCAAAATAGTAAAATGTCTTTATTTTTCTGTATCTTCAAAACAGATGTAATAATTATTTCTTCATTACAATTTAATTACCCTTGTTTAGAAGCATCACTTTCTCAATATGAAACCGTGTGTTGTGGTTTGACTTAGGAACTCCATTGAATATTTATTTTAAAAATTTGTTGTTGGAATTTTGAAGCAAACAATTTCTGTTATCCATTTATCTATGAAACTCTTTAAAATGGTAGCTCCATTTTGGTTGTATGCATCTTGCTCCTGAACCTTCCACATAAACCACAGGTGAATAAAAGGTAATGATATCTTAATATAAACGAATTGCAGGTGAACTTGGCAAACTGGAGATGCTGCACGAGGGCATTTTGCACAAATGCATCAAGCAGCTTCTGGAAAAGAAGAAAAACGTCCCCGTTAAAGATATGGCTGAGGACTTGGAGTGTTTGTGCCAGATAATCCGTACTGTAGGCCGACGCCTTGACTCTCTTGAGGCTAAGGTAATTATTGTTCTTCTCTGTCTTTATATTTCTACTGTTTCTCATTACCATCCTGCTGCAAAATGGATCATCTTCCTTGTATATTGTTATCAATAATCTTGTGTTAACTTCTAATATAATCTGTTCTTATTGTCACCAAAAATTTAACGTAAGAAATTTCAGTGCCAGGTCCTTGCTTGATACTAAATTTTGGTTATATTTTAACGAACTCCACTCTAGGTTAATTGAGTAAACATATTTCCTTTTTTTATCATGGGAAATGAATTAGTAAAAAAATAATTTAATTTTTCAGGCCTGGATGGATAAGTACTTTGAGCGAATTAAGAACTTCGCTTCTAATACAGAATTGCCCTCAAGAATTCGCTTCATGCTTCAAGATGTTGTTGAATTACGGGCCAACAAGGTAGTTATATACATTTTTTGGTTTGTTTGGTTTTTTTTCTATTTGTCATTATAGTTGACTTTGATAATTTTGTGCTGTTAAATATAATTATTTGATACATTTTTGATGTCTATTATTTTTCTCCCAGTGGGTACCACGGAAGGTGCTTAGTGATCATGGACCAAAGACAATATCCCAGATACGACAAGAAGCTGCAGATGTAAGCATGTGTATTTTGTTTTACCTAATTATAATCACTTTTTTTTGTTAACAAATATTAGGGTTTTTGCGTTAAGTTAAATATTCAAAAGACTTACTAATATCTGCAATGAAAGTATTAAATTCAGATATATTATTAAAAAAATAAAATAAATAAAAATGATGTAATTGAGAATTGCTGTGTCTAGTAATAAATTTGAACTCACATTTTAATGACTTAACAATCTGTCTCTTGTAAACCTAATTTGGAAAAAGCAATACGAAAGTTGAGCAAATTCTGCTTGTTATAATGAAAAAATAACTGAATGAATCTTAAGACAGGAGTTACTTCTCCTTTACTTATATACTTGTCTTGAGAAAACATGGAACTTTGAGCTCTCTTTAGCTACATAGGTATAGATGATTCTGAAGACGTAACCTAACCCAAAGCTTTGTAAAATAAAGTGCAGTTAGGAACAAACAAAAAAGGCAACAGAATCAATATTATTTCTGGGATAAAATATTTCACCCCACCCCCCAAGTATTGAAATGTTCTGATGTTTTGTGTATCTTTAGTTTTATATTTCCTTTTCTAACTTTTCCCTAGGAGTTTGGAATATACCTTGGTCTTCCAGATGGATCGGGGCGTACTGGTGGGCCTACTGGTGGTTTGTTTGGATCACGCATGATGAACGGAAATATGGGACCATGCCACAGAGGGGGATTGGCAGACATATTCAGTGCTGCCCCTACTGGATTGCTTAGTAAGTATAACAAATCTGCAAATGTTTAACAAAAATATTTAAATATAATAACGTAAATTGTGTTACTAAATTAGTGATTTCACCAGGTAAATGGCTTTTCGTGTTAACTTTGTGTTCTTTGGAATTTTTAGCCTTTTAAGAACTGTGATCCTGAATGATTTTCAAATAAACTAATATCATAAGTAATAATAAATTTAGTGGATTTTTAACGAAATCATTTAATTCCTGATGTTGTAAATGTGTCAGACAGTGGTAAAAGACAGCATTGATTAATCTAGAAAGAGAATGGAATAAACGCTTTCTCCTCCTCTTCCTTTTCTCAAAATTTCTAAGAGCTGCTGACCCTAATTAGCCATTCTCATAATTAAAAGCCTATTGACTCTTTAGTTTTGTTTGTTCTAATTCAGGTGTTCCGTATCGTAATGGTGGAGACAAATTGCTCATTTTGGACATGTTTTCTCTTGTAGATAACATTGGTACTGGGCCAGGTGTAATTCAAGCAGATGGATTTTTGTCCGGTTATTCTATGAATATGGGCAGGAGAGGTAGTCAGCCAACACCAGGTGAGTGGATTTCCAGTTTTTCAAATGTGAGATTATTCAAATTTTTCTTGGCATCATTTTGATACCATATATGTTTTTTTTTTGTTTTTTTTATTTCTTTGCTGAGAGGCATGGTTGGTTGTATGGTTAAGATGTCCATTTTGCAACAACCACGTGGTTTCAAGCTCAGTCCCATTGCATTGCACTTTGGGCGAGTTTCTATTGTTGTAACCCTGGGCTAACAAGTGCTTTGACAATGAATCTGCTTGACAGGGACTGTCAAGAAGCCCCTTGTGTGTATAGGGATGTGTGTGCATTAGTGTCTCCTTGTCTTGGCATTGTGCTTTGATTTTAAACAAATGTCACTGTCTTACAAATGCTGTCGACTTGGAATCTTCTTTGTGAAGCTGTCTGCCCAGTTTAGTGGGATTAAAAAAAAAGTCTCTTAAACCATTTTATTCTCATATTTTTGTTGAAATATGTCGACTTTGTTTCACTTGATTTTGAAAATAATGAGGAATTTAGTAAAACGTTTTTGTCCTTATTAAAAAAAAAAAATCAAGTTGGTGAATGGAACGTGAATTAATCTGAAATCTTGATAGTTTTTAATTGAAATCACTTTAAAAACAAGTTTGTATCTTAGAACCAGATATGGTTTCACATTGGTTTTCTTTTCTTGTACTATGTTAAATGATGCAAATCACAAAATAAACAAAACTAAACATTTCTCAGTAAATTAGGGTTTCGTTCAATAAATAAACAACGGAAGAAAGCAAATATTGATCTTGCAGACATTGCTGTCATTTTCTTTGTAGGTAACTTTTCCAATCAGTTCAACAATAGACGCATGCAAGACAATAGTGCGGGCGGTCCAGTTGGAAACAGCATTGGATTTGGAATGGGTGGTGTTGGTACAGGTACCAGCCCCAGATCTACCAGACGAGTCAACCCACAACAAACGTCAGCACCACCGATGTTTCAAACTCAACAAAACCACCAATCTCTTCCATTGGCACCAATGCAATCACCATTATTGGCACAGCCACCTTTAAGCACTGTGCAAAGGACACCAGGTCAGTTTCTTTCACCTTCTTTTATTTAACAAACCATTTGTTGTATTATTATTATTGTAAAGGTGGTGAGCTGGCAGAATCGTTAGCACGCCAGGTAAAATGCTTAGCAGTATATCGTCCTTTGCTATGTTCTGAGTTCAAATTCCGCCAAGGCCGACTTTGCCTTTCATCCTTTTCAGGTCGTTTAAATAAATACCAATTGAACATTGGGGTCAATATAATCAACTCATCTCCTCCCCACAAAAATTAATGCCCTTGTGGCAAAATTTGAAACCATTATTATTACTTAAGGCGGTGAGCTCGCAGAATAAGTTGTATTTTTATTTTCAAAATGTAAAATACTTTCTCTTTGTTCAATCAGATATTTACTTATCACATTGAAGATTGCACTTAGAAAATGTATTTAGCATGTGTTTTGCATATAATCAGTCCTTAATAATAAATGTCTCTTCAGATTTTTTCCATCTGTATCAGATAATGATTACAAAAGTGAAGGAATATTTCTATTTCTATTTTAAATATTTTCTTTCTTTTTGCCAGCTTTTTCAGCACCTGGAAGAGATTTGCCGCAAAGATTTATGCGAATGAACATGCAGCCACCAGTTGTACCGGAAAAACCAAACTCAGGACCTGAAGACATTAACCTTCGACCATACAAGCCATTTAACATGTTACGTCCATCAGTGCCAAACATGCTGTCTAAGCCTGTTCGTCCTTTGATTGGGACGCCACAAACAACTTTCCAGCCTCCATTATACGACATGGGATCAAATCCTAATCCACACTTGATAAACAAGCAGGCAAGTATTTCGATTAACATTTTAAGCTCTTAATGTTTAGGTGATCTGTATTGAGACATCATAAGCACAAATATGGAGAATTTTGATTCTATTTTGTGCTGTTGAGGTCAGAATTAAGCTGAAAGTACTGCCACTCTTGTATCAGCATCAAATGTTAAGTTTTGACTGGAGAAACTGTTCTGGCTTTTCATGGAATTTGTTGAGGCAGATTTTCTATGGCCAGAGGCTCCTCTTGTTGCCAACCCAACATGTTTTCATAGATGATAGGAAATGAACACTTCTCTTGTATGATGGTGGTGTTCCATTTTACAACCATCAAGTAATGTTCATGCAAGCATGTGCAGACATACACACATATATATAATAATAAGCTTTATTTCATTGTTTTTATTTGTCATTCTTCATATACATCTATTTATATCAATGTAGATATGTATTTAAATGATATCTCATTAAATTTTCAGCCTCAAATTACCATCAAGCAAGCTAATCCAGAAAAATCTAAATCAGTCAAAAAAGCACCACTTACCAAAAAGGAGCTTGAAAACAGCATGGTAAGTTTTCTTTTCGTTATCTTAACATTTTTGACTTCCATATTGCACAGCCTCAGTAATATTTCTGTTTGTTTGCTTTATTAGTTCTTTGCATCAGTTGATATTGTTTCGTTTCTCCTTTTGAAGACTTCCTTACTTGATGATTACTTTAATTCTGGAGATGTTCAAGTAGCAACCAGTGCAATTAAAGATTTGAATGCTCCAAATAAGTAAGTAGACATGTTGGTTTCTATAACCTACTAATTATTGATGGATTATCTAATTAGGAGCATTTTATATACGCTAGTCTGTTAATGTAGTGTCACTCGTACAGGCTTCCTTTATATTGTCATTTGATCAGCGGAGGAAATCTTTTCGCATTACTGTTTCGTCCCAGTTGGATGGTTTGAAAGAAGCCATCACGCTCCAGTCTGCTTTGTCCTAGTTTCTGTGCCAACCACTTTACAGTGTGTAGTGGATGGTTTCTGCATGGCACTGATACCAGTGAGGTCACCATGTCACTTGTATGACAGGTGATGAGGGGTTTAGAGTATGGGGTGGAGGGTCAGGAATTGGTGTCTTGCTGTAAAAGAGATATACATGGTGTATGTTATTACCCAATTTATAACCAGACTTAAACTTTCGTGTTGATTTAAAGAGTATAAAGGACGACAAGAGGCTGGACAGAGCACTGGTGGTGACCTGTTTGTAATTTAAATTCTTCACAAGATTTATTCCAAGTCCTGGCTTATTTATAATTCTTGTACATAATTGTTTGATTCTAGCTAAGTTCGTTTGTAATTGTTTGTCAATAAATTTGGTGTTTGTTCTAAAATCTGTTCATATTACATTTCACCATAAAAAGAAAATATAAAGTTTATATAAATATAATTTCAGATTTATCGCCGATAGCATTTACAAAATGATGTTAAACAATGTGGACAAATCGGGTGAGTATTTATAATTGCATTTCTATAGATAGCTACAATAACTGTATTAACTGGAATTGGTGAAAGCAAGGGATTGCCTCTCACACCTACTCTACAATGTCACTCTAAATATAAACAATGTAAACCAACGATAAGTTGGATATTGGAAGGTTGAATGTGCCTCCCTTGTTTAATATTGTTTTAAAAGGAAGTTTTCACTTTAT
>JAOPJW010004386.1:471498-481557 GCA_027122535.1 Octopus maya
CTATCGGTCTCTTTTGCCGAACCGCTAAGTTACGGGGACGTAAACATACCAGCATCGGTTGTCAAGCGATGTTGGGGAGACAAACACACACACACACAAACATATACACATACAAACATACACACACACACACTCACATATGTGCATATATGTGTGAGTGTGTGTGTGTGTATCTGAGGTCAGGAAAACCTTGCTACTGGTACCACATAACGCAGTACTACCCATTTCTTGGTCAGACGGTTGGCAATTAAACTGGGTAGCCTCGGCAAGCCAGGTGAGGAGGGTGTTGCGGACATCCTGCAGGACGAGAAAACTTGACTTGTCAAAGGGCAACTGAGCTCATCGTAAGCCAAGGGCCAGCCAAATGACTGATGACACAAAAACATCCTACAGATGGGGATGCCAAACTGTGCAGCTATTCTAAGACTGTAGACATGAAAACTTCTAACAAAGACATACTATGTTCTTGAGTTGGAGTAAATGTGCCAAAAGTGATTTCTTGCAGAGTGAGAAAACATGAAAAAGTGGACAGGAAAATACCAGCATCAGCTTTGTTTGAACAGCCACCTTTCCATGCTTGCATGGGTCAGACAAAATTCATTGAGGAAGAATTTCTACAACCAGATGCTCTACCTGTAGCTATCCTTTACCTATTTCTGTGTGAAGTAACACAAACATCCAATGGCCAGACATGTTTTTACAGAAGATTGCAAATGAATGTCTGAATGTCACTACTTGTACAATGGTAGCATTTGCTTACAACTATCACACCATTTCAAGATAAGGAGACATAAACATACATACACAAACACGTGTGTGCATCTATGTATATATATTTACATACACACACACTGTTCAGTGAGTGTTTCTGTGCATTTGTAAATGAATGCCTACATTCATATATAAATAAATATCAATGACTGTATGTGTGTGTGTGTGTACATGTGCATGTAAGTGAATGTGTGTGTAGATGTATATACACACACATGTACTTCTGTTTATATAAGAGACTGTCAATAAATGTGTGTGTGTGTCTCAACTCGAATGTTGTTTATGTTTGTATTTGTGAATGCGTATGCATCAAACAAATGGCTATTTACAAATCCATTAAGAGACCAAAGTGTTGAAGAAGTCGAAATGCTGCCAAAAACCAGGATCAGTATGATGAGGGAGGCGGGAGTAGGATGGCTGTGAAGGAAGAAATATCTGTATAATTAGATTAGTTAAATATAAGCAGTGTTAATGTTGGTCGGTGGCAGGCAAACTGACACACAGACAGACAGGCTAGACACTCAAAGGAGAAGACAAACTGACAACTGTGTAATGCTATCTTAAAAACTGATTGGTTTAATTTGGGACAAACTACCACACAGTCACATGGTGCTGGGGTGGGTTAGAGAAGTAGTGGAGAGGTACTTTCCTCCTTCGCTCCCCTCCCCCTCTAAACCATCCTGAATTTGGTTTGTAAAATTGAATCTATATAAGACCAACTGGTTTAGATTCTGTTTGTTTGCTTTGTCATCACCACTTGTACTATTGCCATTACAACCCACCCGCAACCACCACAGACTTCCATCGTTAGGAGGGTGGTGCAGAGAACGGGTTGAACACATAAACATAGAACATTGACAACTGCCATCTCCTTATTAGCTTTTATTGTGTGTGTGTGTGTGTATGTGTGTGCATATGGCTGGGATGTTGACAACTCCACCCTGAGCTTCATATGCAGATATTGTATACTCATACAACTTAGCTGTCAAATGGTGGATCCAGTTTAATAAATGCAAAACCATACATACACACCCAAACACATTCAAACATTTTTTTTTTTGTTTTCCATGATAGCTGGACAGCAACATATCCCAGCTTCTTGTCGTCAGATGCCTTTTCTCTTATCAACTCAAGTAAGGAACTTTTATTATTCCATTGATCTTCAAAAGCGCAATAAGATTGGTCAGAATGTTGGTAAGGAAAGTAAACCTCACATCACCATTTCATTCAGAGGAGGGGAGAAGTAGATCCATGGAATGCCAGCATTACTACACACATGAGCATGTGTATATATAAGTGTGTGTGTGTGTGTGTGAATTCTTGTATGTATATGCACAAGTATGTGAAACCTGTCAATGAACTGAAGCCTGCAGAATTTAGTACCTTACCCAAATATGTAAAGAAATTTTTGCAGTGAATTTGAACTTGAAACCTTTAAACTGGCGCTATCATGGTTGAAACACTCTTCCATTTTACATGGACAGTATTTCCACATCTATTTCCACTGAGATACAATAATTCTTATGTTTAGTCACTTCACATTTTTCTCTTACTCTCTCCTACTACTCCACACAACATTCTTTGTCTCTAAAACTGTTCAACCATTTCACATTCTATAGAAATGGAATTTGGTCATTTCTGGATAGGTACAGTACTTTCTGTTGAAAGACCCTAGAGAGGTGAGAATTATTACCATCATGCTGTTAAATTTATTGAAATATTTGCCTTACATTAAATATATTTTTATTGAATTCTTAAAGTTCTCTTGTAAAATATACTTATTATTACCCAGCTATTTCTGCTTGCCATATTTTAGAGTCCACTTATTACAGATTTAATAATGATGTGTTTGTGTATGTGGTTTGAATTCAACTATGAACATGTTTAGCAAAAGAATAATTGTATTTATAAATAATGTGTGTGCTGTGTGTATGTACAGTTATGTGTATACCTAGACAGATGTGTGTATATATTTGTGTGCATGTGTTTGTTAATACACACAATAGAGTGTATACAAGCATATGTATGTGTTTATACTAGCAACGTGTGTTGTGTTTAACTACATTTATAAGATTTTGCAAGAAGCCAAACTTACTCAAGATAGCTACTGGTAAACTGTGAAAAGAAGCCCTCTCCATACACATGTACATATGAACTTATCTTGTGACATGAAATGAAGATAGTTTACATAAGTAAAGAATTTAGATTTCAAGGATAATGTAATTCCTTGCAGTCTATCCCTCTCTTATTTACAAATGTTCTCTTTCCATATTTTCTCCTTCCAGAAACTACAAATGGAATAGTTTCTGGTAACAGAAATAGCTGCAGAAGATCTCTATTCCAAGTTTATGCAATGAACAGAAGTACTTCACCAGCTGAGGCTGCAATATGGTGAATTAATCCTTTAGACTTTAAACTGACCATATCTGGCCCAAATATTCTACTTGTTTTATTTTCAAACCAGCCAGATCTGGCTTCTACATCTACCCTACAATGTCATTATAAATGCAAACCATCACATCATCAAAATCTGAAAGCTAAAAAATAATGCATGCTTAATTTAAAACAATATTAATGAATGTGCATTTGACAGAGTGATCTGAATGCTAAAAGAGTTAAACCAAACACACACACACAATATACTAGAGGTTATATTAATAGTGTAAAATTAATATTAATTCTAATCCCAAATTTCATTAAATCACCATTTCTGATTGTCCTGTAATCATTTATTTTCATTAGTTTCCCCGTTTGATGTTTTAATAAACGTATATTGTTATTGTTCACAGAACATGCGTGACCTGCAAGATTTGGTATAATTATATGTTCGTTGAAATGGATTTATAATAAATATATATAAATGAGATCTTTGATAATGTAATGCTTAATGGTGGCTTTAGAATATAATATATTTATGCAGCCATATATGATTTTGACCTGATAAACTACATAACTTCTCATGTCGTGTCTTCCAACCTCCCACCCATGCTGTCAGTAAATTAAACAGTGTGTGTCATTGGACGGATTTAAATCTAGCCATGATTGTGCTTTAATTAACTTACAGCATTAGAATGCCACCATTAGATTATGTTGTTAACACCTTGCATTTTTTGCAAAATCAGAATTTATTGTCAGTTAACAATGGAATCTAATGATGTATCTCACTTATATTCTTCATCAACAGGTTTCTTCTAAAGAACATTCTGAATTGAAAACTTGACTCTCTCTCTCCGAACATTGGAGCCATTTCTATGAAAAATGGAAGCATTCAATCTTTCCTGGTTTAGATAATAAAACAGGAGATGGGGAGGAAGATGGAATTGAAGTTATTTCTATAGATTTGGTGCCATAAGAAACCACAGCTTGTAAGAATTATTGTAATAGTTCTTTTATTTATTATTGTTTTTCAGTCTCTAACTGCAGCCATGAAGAATTTTAGTCAAACAAATTGACCCCCCAGCACTTATTTATGTTTTAAGCCTGATGCTTTATTATATCGGTCTCTTTTGTAGAACTGCTAAGTTACTGGGACATAATCACATCAATACGAGTCGTCAAGCAGTGATGGGAGACAGAAACACACACACACACACACACACAAACATATTTATTTATTTATATGTGTGTGTGTATGTGTATACGTATATATGACAGGCTTCTTTCAGTCTCTGTCGACCAAATCCACCCAGATGGCTTTGATTGGCCTAAGGCTATAGTAGAAGACACTTGCCCAAGGTGCCACGCAGTGGAACTGAACCTAGAACCATGTCTTTGGGAAACAAACTTCTTACGACAAGAGTCATGTCTATGCCTAACCAAGCCTTAGAGGCAATAAATAAAAACGATAAAAAACACATAATGGATACAATATGTATTACTAAGTACTGTCCAATATAATATATTAAATATTGTAGTCCTAGGTACACAGTGTCTGAATAAATGGAAGATGGTACGGTTGGAAGGTCTTTAATCATAAATTTACCGAAACAAAAATGATGTCCTGGGACTAAGCAACAATGAAAAAAATCCTCCAGTTTAATAACTGACACAGTTTAATGTGTCTAAATACATAAAAATTGGCGATGTTTAAGAAACCTGCTTTGGCGACATTATTGTAAATTTATTTTGAACGAATAAAAACTATTTTGGTCTTTTGTGTGTTAGAAAATGATTAGAGATTGCAAATACGAGTGTTATAAAACTGTATCAATAAAATAGAGCAGATAAATATCAATAATATCGATATAATTACCAATTAATTGCGTCCACAGTTCGTCTGTTTTTAACAACTATCGATTTGCCAGACAACAGAAATGATCGTATATTTCCGTCTATTTCCGTACATTTCGTAAAAAACGGGGCCCTTTTTTTTCACCCCTATTTTTCTTCTTTTGTCTCTCATAAATTAAGCAGTTTTTGTTTTTTGTTACCAGCACTTTATATTTATTTTTTTTTTTTTTTTTCAAAAATATATTTTATTGCCAAAACTTTGAATACAACTTATTGGTTCCGAAATTTTAGCAACGTTTGATATAATGTCAATGACCAAACACTTAATCTTGTTAATTCACAAATTGAGCAATTAACCAAATTATTTTTCCTAACATATATTCCCAACAGGATAATCTCCAACTATTTTGGTTTTGCTTTAAATAAATAAATTTTTGTCTAAAATAAAAAATAAAACGAAAATCAAGGGATGTTTGCAATAACTGAAGGCCATAAAAATATCGATAGAGAATCAAGTCTTCTGTCGAAGGTAAAACGAGGAACTATAAATATTTAAATATTCTGCTGGTTATCTTGTCTTCATTCGCCTTGATTGAAGAAGAAAATAAAATAAAAACAGAAATTCGTGGTAGATTTTTTTAAAGTTGGAAATTTAAGGAAAGAGAAGCGAAAAGACTGAAAAGAATTTAATATCGGTTTCAAATTTTGGCACAAGGCCAGCAATTTCAGAAGCGGGGGGCTCAGCTGATTATATCTACCTCAGTGTTCAACTGGTACTTAATTTATCGACCCGGAAAAGATGAAAACGGTTTAATATTGATGAAAGGGAAGTCATTTTCCATACTTTGCGACTTTGTGTTTTTCTAGGAGCATAAAGCAGCATTGATTATATTTGGGGGTCACATAATTAGCTTTCATGTCTGACTCAACACTGGAAAGTCTGTTAATAAAATGTTCTTGACGAAACAAACATTGGTTAATCAATATCATGTCTATTCTATTATAATAATTCCATTCACATTTACAATGCTTTATAAGAATATTAAATCGATCCAGTATTTCATTGGCATTTTTATTTTATCGGAAGAACGGAAGAACAAAAAGTAACGTTGACCCCAGCGGGATTTGAACTCAGAACATTAAAGGCCATCGCTAAACTCCGCAGGAATTTTGTCTCCGAAGACATCGCCTTCAAGACATTTTGGTTGCTCTCTGGCGATCTTATAGATCGACTGCTGCTTATTTCTGTAAAATAAACCACCTGTTACGAACTTGTAGTCAATTCGATCAATTCTGTCCTTTCCTCAAAGTCTGTGATTCTGTGATAAAGTTAGACATTTCTTTTATTGATTAATTTTAATTTAATGTAAGAAAAATCTGTAAATTGGAAGCGAAATATCTGAAACATACAATGGAAGGAAACTCCGATATTGAATGAAATAAGAATTCAAAGTTTCAGAATTAAACAACGGCCTTTTTACACGCGCGTGCGCACACACACACGCGCGCGTGCACATGGCAAATGCGCTTTATTTTGAACTCTTTATTTCTGCGATCTTTTTAAACGTTGTACATTTAAGATAGCAGGCAGTCAGCCAAACTACACACTAGTTAAACGATTAATAATCGATAATGCGTAAAATGTTCGATCGATGTTTTTAAATTAGTGAAATATTATAATTTTAATATTGGAATTTCAACCATATTTTGTCGTCTGCTACCACAACAGCTCCTTTATAGGGTCCAGTTAGCTCAAGACATCATCAGGAGGAACCATGTCCGGTTTCAGCCCCTACTCCTCTACCCTAACCCCCCCCCTTTCGGAGGTGTCTTCAGCTCCGGTGTTGGTTGCATGTCTTCTTTCTTCTATTCCCTGGCCTCTTCGATGCAGCATCAACAAGTGTCAGTGTCCGACTGATTGTCTTGTCAAATTCCCCCCTTTTTTATACCTGCTGCTAGGCTCCAGCAGGCTGCCCCAGCAAGTTGTCACGTGACACTGTCTAAATGCGTAAAATGTTCGATCGATTTTTTAAATTAGTGAAATATTATAATTTTAATATTAAATATAATAATTATTTCCATAATTAGGACAACTACACTATTGGACCATCGATTTAGTTTGATTTCATTTTTTAAATACTTTAATAGGAAGAAATTTTCTTTAATGGAAAACTTAATAAAAGTGATCTGTATTAAAAACAGAATCCAGCATAGAGCAAACGAGGGAATCCCTTACGGTCCCTGATAAAAGTAGCCAAATGACCAAACGTAAAATAGTAAAAGCCTCTACCGTGTTTGATCTTGTGGTTGGTTAGCTCCGTCAAAGGCAATTCCAGCTGGAGCCATTTCACAAGTTTTCATAAACAGAATATCTAGTACTACATTTCTATAGTACGGTAGAATACGACTTGACGGATATTTGACTGCTATTTCTAGCGGATTAAGCAACGAAACGGATGTTCCCCCGTAGCATTGGATTTGAACTCCCGTTTTGCCTCATACGAATTTCAAATCACAATTTAATCACGGATTGATCATATGCATAACCGAGATCTTGTCCAATTAATGGCTATTATTCACATGATAGTTCTTCAGCCCGTCTGGAACTTACCGTGAGCACAGCCTATAAATACAGTCAATAAACGCACCAAATTCGTAGTGTCTTGGATCCAGCATCAAATTTCTCTCTCTAGCTGTTTTAACGGCTGCATATTCAATAGAGGATATTGAAGAAGAAGAAGAAGAAGAAGAAGAAGAAGAAGAAGAAGAAGAAGAAGAAGAAGAAGGCATGGCACAGAAGTTGAGTATTTGCGTAATATATTAAAAAACAGCCCAAGTGTTAAACTTCGAATAGGCATTTTACTTGTATGCCACATTATGCTGTTTCCACCTTACTACTTCAATATATATTGATTGTAATGCATGAACATCGTTTCATATAAGTACAGCACAAATTATGTCCAAACATCTGTGTGATGTTGTGAAATTACTACAGGTACACAATCCTTTATCCAGAACCCTTGGAGACAGTTGTGTTCTGAATTTTTCGGATTTTGGGGGGATTTCAGAGCAAAAGCCAACTGCCCCAGATTGTAAACCAGACATCAATTTCTATCTAATTGCAAGGTAGCGCTCTGGTAGAATCATTAACAGGTCAGGTAAAATATTTAACAGCATTTCTTCCGGCTCTTTGCATTCTGAGTTCAAACTCCCCTGAGGTCGACTTTGCCTTTCATCCTTTCAAAGTCGATAAATTAAATATCAAGAACTGAAGTAGTCAATTTTACTCACTCCCTTAAAATTGCTAGCCTTATGCCTGATGTTGCTTTAAATAATTGAAATGCAGGATTCCAGCCCCACCTCTCTCTCTCTCTTTCTCTCTCTCTCTCTGTATCTTGATCAACAAATGAAATGGAGAAAATTTATACAAAAATTCTTCAGCACGTCTACTAGTCTTAATGTATAAATAATGTAACAATTTGCAGCTTTTACTCCTAGAAAAGGTCATTTTGTATGTTTGCTGTGTCTCCTAGAAAGTAAGGCAGACTCTAACAACTATGATTAGGCAGTTAGTATTTGTGTTCCCATGGCAACTCTGGTTAAATTTTCCAGCATTTTAATGTATTCAAAAAACTGTGCTATCACTTTGCAATCTTTCAAGTATTTTTCTAGTTTCAGAAACAACAATCTCAGATTCCCAAACACTTATTATGGATGATTATCTTACTGAAGAACGAGATTATAATTGTTTCAAATTTTGATATTGTTGTGTCGTCGCCCCTCAAGCGAAGAAGTAGGCTCGACCAAGACATATAAATAGAGGTAGTTTGACCGTGGTAGGGAGTTGAGTGACAGCTGAGTAGCTGACGAGTAGCGGTTGAGTAGAGATTATCCGAAGGTGCTAAATAGCAGTAGCTTGAGACATAACAGATACCAGTTCAGCGATTTAAGCCGGAGGGGGGCTAAGTCATTAAATCTACCCAGATTTAAGGGGCTAGTCGATTACATCAACCTCATTGTTTGACTGGCACTAATTTCATTGACCCCAAAATGAAGGACAAAGTTGACCTTGTTGGAATTTGAACTGAGAATGCAAAGATGGATGAAATACTACTGAACATTTTGTCTGGCATGCTAAGTTCTGCAAGCTTGCTGATTTAGTAATAATAATAATTAGATTCTCCATGTTTTAAAATGTTTATATGAAATGATTTCATGCTCATGACAAACCATTATAATATCCAATTTCAATCTAATATCAAACCAAGTTCGATCCTGGGTTATATTTCAACTTATTAACAACCTAATCACAAATAGTAATGACATAATCAAACAGCTGTTGTCCTGTGGAAAACAACAAATTAATTCATCATGAACTGTCTGTCCTGGCAGTGGTGGCCATTGAAAACCAGTGATTTATGGACTGAAGCAGAAATAGAAATAATATACACAGTTGAGGCTGGTTATAATTGTGAATCAGACCTGGGCGAATATGGAAATATAATCAACAACATACGGAAGCCTTTTGTTCTCTCATCTTACTCAATAAACCACATCTTTTAATGTGGAAGAAAATGATATTTTTCAAAGTTACTTGGCAGCTGTGTTTTTGTTAATGGAAATGTGATAAAATAGATTGTCTGTTAGAACAGTTGTGAAAGTGATAAGACAAATTGTAGGGTTTAATAAAATCAATTTTTTAATTTTTTTTTTCTTATTTTTAGCCTTGTCCAACACTCATGGCAGAGAAAAGATAATTATGTGGAAGTAAAGTGTCTTTTCAGAGTTGGACTTAAATTTAATCTGAGAATCATTGTCTGGCCAAAGTTCACCAGGGAATCATGAAATGGCACATACTGGGATTCATTGGAATGTCTTTTTTTAAATGCTTAATTCATGCATGTATTCACCTGATGGAGACAGTTTTTTCCACATGATGTAACCACTCTATTCATCCCCCACCCCAGTCTAAAACAGTTGTAGTGAGTGAACCACTATCCATCTGTTATATTGTGTGTGTGTGTGTATATATATATATATGTGTATATATATATATGT
>JAOPJW010004386.1:998247-1021374 GCA_027122535.1 Octopus maya
GGAATTTCTTGAATGAACTGAAAGGGCTCCCTTTAGGGGCAGCATTTCTGTTAGTGCTGAAGTGGTTGCCTTTGTTTCAATATTGTTTTCAACTTCTTTTTTTTCCAGAAGATGATGAAGATGTAATTCAAAAGACACCAGATCGAGAAGAAGTTGACCCTAATGCTGGAAGGTTTGTACGATACCATTTCACACCACAGTTTTTAAGACTGAAGACTGTTGGAGCAACGTAAGTAAAATTGCTTTTGTAAGAATAATGTTAAAACTGATAGCACTTCTATAAATGTGCATGTAACATAATTGCTTGCAAGAAAACTCTTACCACAGTTCATCAAATTGTTTATAAAGGTATTTGTAGGAAGTTAATGTCTGTAAATGATTATATATCATCATCATCATCATTTTATGTCCAGTTTCTCTGCTAGTTTGGTTGGATGGATTGTCACAATCTGAGTTGTTATTATTCAGAGTTATTGTCCTCCTAGAGGAATTAGGGGACTGTGTCTCACTCATGTATTCTATTTTTGAATGGTTTCTATACTTGATGTCTTTCCTAACAGCATCACTTACAAAGGTACAGAGTGTGCTAGCAATAGAGAAGTTGTCCTGTCCTCAGTTTGAAACGGAAAAATTCTCTCTGTTCCATATTATCTTCATTGGTTCATTAACCACTGTACAATGTGTATTCAGTACATTTTATTAAAGCAACATCACTAAAGAATATGCCTCGTTCTTTTGTTCTAAATAGTCTTTCTTTTTTTTTCTTTTTTGTTAAGGTATGTGTGTGATCAAGCATATGAATAAAAGAGAGTAAGAAGCTCTTGAGTGTGAAAGAGTAGAGAGTATGAATATGATGATGGAAAACAGTGATTGGGTAACAAGGACTCAATAAATGGAAGAGGGATGATGATAGCTAGATGTTATTGGTAAAATGCTTCTTACAAAAAGTATGGGTGATGGGGAAGCAATAAAGATGAATGGTAGAGTTATGGTTAGATATGGAGATGGATGATGTGAGATTGGTAGGTTTCAATGAAGAGTTATGTGAAGAAAATTAAGTGATGGTAGAAGATACTAGAGACAGTTCAAAGGTTCAAAACTATCCCTCATAAAACAAGTGTCATGGTGGGGGGGGGAACGGTAGAGTAATAGAGGTGTGTTGGTAGAAGGAGTAGAGTAGTATTGGGGTGATGGTGGAAGTAAAGAAATAGAGGTGTGATGGAAGAGGGATTGAATATGGACATATCAAATGCCATCCTCCATTACACCAGCAGCATGATATAATAAATGGGATGCATGGTGGTAGATGGGACTGTAATGGTTAGGGCAGTAGAATGGGATTTAACAAGAGTATAATGAGTGAGAAACCCATATCATCTCAACTTCTGTCACCATTATTTTAACTACAGTTTTGTTATTCTTGCACCTGTGACCAAGTTTTCTTCAGCAGCATGCATTGCCACTTACCATAGTTCTTTGTCACCTCCTTTGTGAGGTTCACCATTTTGGAATCTTCAGCACTATCCCTTGCTAAGTCTTTCACCCATTTCAAGAGCTTGGCGTTTCCTTAAACATCTTCCATAAGTATTGTGTGCCTGTACCAGCATACTTTTGTCTTGCACACAACATTTGATTCTTACATTCATTTTTTTTTCTTAACTCATTTCTACTCAACCATCTGTGTATATTAATGTTACATGTCCAGCAAAGTATACTCATTTATTTTATACATAGTTATCATACAATCTTTTCATCAATCTGAATAAGAAACCCTTTGTTACAAGTAAAAGTAACAGATCCCTGAACTTCTGCACCATTCTTACTCTTATTGCTTGCTCAGAACACCCACCTCCTCTCCTAATTAGGTCACAAGATAACAAAAACCATCCATTTGAAACCTCTGTAATTGTCTCACTCCAGTACATTGCCTCTGCTACACCAGTCATTAAGCAGACAACTTCCTTTACTATCTGAGTGACGATCATATGACCTGTTTGCTAGATGTTTTCAGCCTTTCAACAATTAACCCTGATGCTCCAACTACCTTTCTTTTCTAAATTGTACTTTCAACTTCAGTACTGGTCCCTCTCTTGCATCTTCTTAGCTTAGGCCCTCCTTATTGCTTTTTTAACTTTTTTACATTTTATTGGGTCATCCCATAAATACTGAGGATAAACTACCTGCATCAACTTGCTATAAAAGCAGGAAGTATATTTACCTTGTACTTATTCTTAGTGCAAGTTTTGAAGAGTGCACTTTGATATTAACAGTTATTTTCTCAAAGTTATAATGGAAGTGACAAAGGCGCATATTTGGCATATCTTGCTTTATGAGTTCAATAAAGGCAACAACACAACAGAAAGTGCAAGGAATATTAATGCAGTATATGGGGATGAGAGAATAAGCGTAAGCCAGTGTCAACAATGATTCCAGTAGTTTGAGCCAGAAACTACTACTTAGAAGACGAGCCACATATGGAAGATCTGTAGAGTTCAGCGAGGATGTCCTGCAAACCCTGGTGGAACAAAATCCCATTGTAACTGTTGAGGAACTAGCAGAGAAGCTTGGATTTGGTCCTTCAATCATTCATCAACACCTGAATGGCATTGGAAAAGTCAGCAAATTGGGTCAGTGGGTTCCTCACAGACTTTCTGAGTCTAATTGCATGCAGAGAGTGAATGTGCCCTTTTCTTTGCTGTCTCATCTCATGAATGAACCTTTTTTGGACTGAATAGTGACTGGTGATGAGAAATGGGTCCTCTATAAAAATGTCAAGCGCTGAAGACAGAGGAAAGGAGAAACACCGGCAACCCCAGGTTAAAGAAGATCTTCATCCACGTAAAGTGTTGTTATCTGTTTGGTAGGATATGAAAGGTTTACCTTACTTTGGACTTTTAAACCCAAACCAAATGATAACAAAGGAGATCTACTGTAAGCAGCTTCAGTGTCTTAAGTTAATACTAGAAGAAAAATTGCCATCTTTGGTTTCAAGATGAAAGGTGTTCTTCCATCAGGATAGTGCTCAACTATATAAGCAAGGATGATATTCCGAAGGTTGGAGTAGTTTGAATGGGAAACGATGCCCACCCATCATATTTGCCAGACATTGCCCCATCTGATTATCATTTATTCTGCAGTCTTCAAAATCATTTAGATGGAAAAATATGAATTCTGTAACAAGGTCAGAACAGTACTGGAGGAGTATTTTTCATCATTGACAAGTGAGTTTTGGAAAGGGGGCCTTGCAAGTCTACCAGATAGATATGGAAGAGCATTGCAGAAAATGAAGGGGAGTCTATTTTAGATGAAAATAAACTTTATCTTAATTTTAAAAAATATAAAAAGTATAAAAAGAACGCATCATTTATGGGATGACCGATATAGGCTTTACAATCTGCTGTATAGCAGACCCATCAAACCCATGTTAATATTGGAAAATAGATATTAAGGTGATGCTGTTGTTATTGTTGTTGTTGATGATAATGATTCAATATTCTAATGTTTTTCAAACTTTATATACTGGCTTTATATACTTGATGAAGTGTTTTTGTTTATTGTGTATCACATGTGTTTGGGTCATTCTTGAGGTTGAACACACAAGTTAGGTGTTGTGTTATATTGCTCATCAGGAGTCATTCAGGAGAAAGATTCAATTGTAAAACATTAACAATGTTATTTTCCTTCTTGCTTGCTAATTTGAAAGTGTTGATTTTTCTGATTATTCTTCCAGTCACGTTTGAAATGTCTTTACAAAGGGGATGCTATGCAGTGCCGTATCTTTTAAGATGGGTTAATCTTCTATAATATCATCAACAAAGCCAAATACTATTTCATCTCTGATCATTCTTTGCTTATCCTTAACTCCAAATAACTTTCAGAATCTCACTGCTTCTATCAGGAAAATCATCCAGTTAGAGAAAATATTTCTAAAATTTAAACTATAGGAATTCTAGGATACAAGCTGAATAAGAACTGCGACAAAGTAGAGAAGAATCTTTAATTCCACTACCAGAATGATGAAATATTCCCAGTCCACACTGTAAACCAAACATCACACTAAAATAGACCAGTTTTCTTTGTTGTTGTGTGTGCAAGATGTCAAAGATTCATATTAAACGTCCATACCAATGTAATTATCTTTCATTTCTTCATTACTCTACAATGTTCATTACCAGTTATTTCTTAATATTCTTCTCACTCATTGCATATGCAAGTATTTAGCAGAAAATCCTTTAATTTTAAACACTGTGAGAAATTTGAGTTTATTGAAACAAGAGCAGTAGCAGAAAAAAAAAAAAGAATTTTTTTTGTTTAAAATTACACTAGTTTATAGTTTGAGGGGTGAGTTTAATAAAAACTTCAATAGGAAGAGTATATGTATTTCAATCAGTGGGGTGAACAAGGTAATTTTTAAGAGATATTGTGATGAGAGAGGGTTGATGTTGTTGTTATCATTATTACTATTCAGGTCACAGCCTGGAATCAAACTCAGAATCTTGCCCACAGGCATATGGCATAGTGGTTAAGGGTGTGGGCTACTAACCCCAAGATTCCGAGTTCGATTCCAGGCAGTGATCTGACTTATAATAATAATAATAACATTGAAAAATACCTTAGGAATGAGAACCCAGGGTCAAAATTTCCCCAAGACACCTGATGAAGGCTGGAGGGTATATCAGCCGAAACGTTATCATCATCATCATCATCATCATTTAATGTCCGCTTCCCATGCTAGCATGGGTTGGACGATTTCACTGACGACTGGTGAACCAGATGGCTACACCAGGCTCCAGTCTGATTTGGCAGAATTTCTACAGCTGGATGCCCTTCCTAACACCAACTACTCCGAGAGTGTAGTGGGTGCGTTTAGGTGCTACCAGCATGAAGGCCAGTCGGGAGGTACTGGCAATGGCCATGCTTGAAATGGTGTATTTTACGTGCCACCTGCACAGGAGCCAGTCCAGCAGTACTGCCAACGAACTTGCTTGAATGTTTTATCATGTGCCAGGAAGGCGACGTTGGTAATGGTCATGCTCAAATGCTGCCATTTACGTGCCACTGGCATGAAAGCCAGACAGCTGGTGCTCTGACAATGATCAGTGTTGTGTTAACAACAAACATGATGAGGACAAATATTCGTCAATTGTAAATAATGTAGTTAAGGTTTTATTCTTTTTCTTCTTTTCAACCTTGGAATATTAGATTTGTCTTTCACAAAAATGTGTTAATTTTGTGGCAATGGTTTCACAGTTTACCTCATGTCACTGTTATTCTTGTTCTGTTCTTTACTACTTATTTTAAGAAGTTCAAATAAAAATACAAATTTCCAAAAGTCCCAAGCATTAAAAATGAGAATTCAAAAAGACAGAAAGAAGGAACCTCGCACATTAGTCACTGAAGTGCATGCCAGTCTTATTTGAAGTCCTCATCACCATGGAAGCAAATCATTCACTGTCATCCGAAATACACAGACACTTTTTGAGATGTATGTTTGAGTGCATACACATGTGAATATGTGAAACATATAATATTATAATGGTTGAAATGGAAGAGCTATTGGAGATGTATTCTACCAAATTAACAACAAACGAAGGAATGCAGATTTTTTGTGTCAAGTATTGGAAATTGTCTGTAAAACTATTAGTCTACTGGTGGTTATTGAAACTGTGGACAAATTAAGAATGCATTCCAAGTGTCTAAATTTTTCAAACAGTAGACAAGCAATTTAAATGTCATTCAGTGTAACTCATTTAGAATGCATGAAATGGTATAAAGAAAGTGAAAATTTTTTAAATTCTTTTTTGATTAATAGCAGATAAAAATAGAAAGAAGAAAATTAATGATTGAAAAAAGAGAATACATATCTAATGAAAAAAAATTGAAATGAAATGTATCTAATATATATAATTCCAGACATTTAGATTTACTTCTTTTGTGTAGTGTCTACTGGGTAAATTGTGACAATAGAGAAAGTTTAATTGAATTAAGTAAGATAAATGAATATTGAGCAATTCATTATGATTGCTTAAAACTACTTGCACATAAACACTGACGAATGAAAGTTAACAGCTTCAGTCAGTGGTCTACATTAGTAGTCTTGGTACACAATACTAGTTAATAATAAATTTAAAAAGAAATATACTGTTCAAATTCCACAAGAGTCATTTTTCCTCTAACAACAAAATATAAATTCGAAATTATTCTCAACAATGCCTCCTATCGAGTTTGATTTTTCCATTTGCTCCAACTCCTATGCCCTTACAAAAACATTAACTGAAATTACTTCAAACAAAATAAAAATTAATTCCAGTGTACCTCTCTTTGCACAGTTTAGATTAGAATCATTTTTCATAAAATGAAGTTATTAATCTAAAGATCAATAAAGTTAGTCCAATTAAGACTGTATTGAGCAAATTTGGTTAGGAAAATTCCTTTTAAGCTACACAAAGCAGTTTATGAACTATACTGATTACTTTTGATAATATATCATCTGAAACACAGGTGGAGAATGGGTAGGTTATATGAATCAAAGTTGATGAGATATTGATAAATAAAATATGAAATGAGGGTCATTACTATGCTGCTACAATAGCTAGATGTTGATGTTAAGTTATTTAAGTAGATAAATGATATTAATATGACATGCAAATCAGAAAGAAAAAAATGGAAATAAAAGACAAATAACAGAAATTTGTAAACGTAAAAGAAGTCAGGAATGAACCACAAGACATGAAAGAGACAAAGGAAGAGAAACTGGGTAAGAATGGGGAGGGAATAGTGGGAAATGGAAGCTAAAATACTGATAGTAAAAAGAGGAAGAAAAGGAATCTATGTGAAAGAGATAAGCAGACGAAATACATTGATAAAGTATGAAAGACATGATAGAAACAGGAAGAATTTGATAAAGTAAAGGAAAATAACAGTTATCATGTTAGATTGAAAGGAAGGAAAAAAATAGGAAATTTTATACATACATACATACATGCACACACATATACATACATACATAGGATGTTAAATGAAAACACACACACACACAACTGTAGATAGGTACAGATATATAGATATTATACAACGAAAAGAGAGAACAAGGAATCAACATTAAGGGAGTTAAAGAAGAAATGTGTGTGTGTGTGTGTGTGTGTGTGAAGGTGAGAATAGTAAGAAGGGAAAGATGATTATGAAGTAATACACAGAAGAGCAATTGTGTGAGTGGAAAGAGTGACAAAGAAAGATAGAAGCAAAAAAATAAGTACAAAAAAAGAAGTGAGAGTAGAAAACAGAAAGGGAAAAAAATAAGGAAATGAAAGAATAAGAAATTGGAAAGAAAAATACTAAGAAAGTTTAATGAAAGCAAGATAAATGCAAAAAAAGAAAATGAAAATGAGGGGGTAAGAGAGAGGAAAAGAGAAAAACAAATAGTGGACAAAGTGAGAAACAAAGAGAACAAGTAGAGAAAAAGAATGAAGAAGGGAAAGAGACAGACAGAAGACAAATGAGAGCAAAAGAGAAAGAAAGGGGAGACAAAAGAGAAAAAAGTTCCAATAAAGATTGAGTGAAAGAAAGAAAATGATAATTGACAGAGAAATAGAAAGAAAGGAAAGAGATAGATGAGTAAATGAAAATATTTTTAAAATGGAAATGACTAAAACAATCACATCAAAAAAAGACTGGAAATAAAATAATACATAAATAAAATAAACAGCAGATATTCTGGCAAAATGTGGTTTTAATCAACAATTTGACTGAGTCTGTTCAGTTATCAGTGAGAACAATCTAAATGGATGTTTTTTTGCAGTGGAAATTATTGATTACTTCATGCTCAATGAACCAGAAGAAAGCAAAACTGAATTTCTGTTTCACAAGGAAAGATATAGGCAAAAGGATAGAAACTAACCCAGATTCCATTTCATTATTTTGTTTCTATGTCTATTAATTGTTTTCTTATCTTTTTACATTTTAATGACTTACTGTCACTTAGAAAAATTGGAGCAATGTATTTTAAATGTAATTATTCTAAGATATTTTACATTAAGTGGTTGATGCATCATTATACACACACACAAAGATACATATGCATGTACAAATGTAAATGTACTACATGTGCATGTGTATGGTATGTAAGATGACAGAGAGAGAGAGTGTGTGTATTATATGTACATAGTTTAATTAATTGGTCAACAATGGACTTGGTAACTTATAAGTTGATTTAATATAATTTTTTTTTATCTCTGCTTCAGCCAGCTATTTTACTTCTGCTATTTTACAAAATTAAGATCATAAAATAGAAATCCTCTTGGCACACCTACTCCAATTTTATACAATAAGATTATTTTCATGAGAAGCTTTGTAAATTAGATATGCTATTACACTTAAAAGCATTGTGAATACTGTTCACTCCCAATACATTTGATTTGAGTGTGTCGAAGTTTGAACTACATGGATCTACAGGAATTTGTTAGTCAAATGCGTGGGGTGGACAAGTATGCTCAACTGACTGTTCATATTTCTTGCTATTTCTTCAACTTGTTATATTTTGAAATCAGTTTTAAATTCAACAACCTCAACCTGCATTATAAAAGTTACAACTTGAGCTACTGATTACAAGTGGTTGTAGCTAAAAAGGCATGGAGTAAAATAGTCTTACAGATTTTCCTCGATACACATTATAGAAAGATATTTTGAGTAAAATTCTTGAAGCAATATGTAAAATGTATTTTAGATGTATTTTGGTTTATAGATATTTTTTGCCATGAAACAGAATGAACAAAGAGAAGGAAAACATATTCGAAATTTCAGAGCTACATATAAAGAAATGCAATCAAAACTAACAAGTTGCTTTTTGCAACAACTCATAACTGAACGAATATAGAAATTAAAATCAACAAACCCATATGTACTGAGATTTTCAGATCCTATTAAAAGCTTGATTAGAGAAAGTAATGAAATATAAGAGTGGAGGAGTAAATTTCCTTCATAAGGGATTGAAAATATGGAAAATAAATACCAAGGTTCAAATAGATTATTCAACAAAATAGAAACTAAGGAGTAATTCATAAGAATGAAGCAGCTACAAATTGTGCTATATGTGTTATGTGTTTCCATTACTTCTGGATACTTAGTCTAATAAGAACTACAAGTTACATGTAAAGATCAAAAGTACTAACATGAAAATTGGTATCACAAATGGTTAAGCTTCCAAAATGCTAAAATAATTTGAAAGTTAGTAGGTGCAGTTTCAGAGTACTAGAATACATAGTTTATTGCACTCATTTTATTTCCCATACTTTTCAGATCAAGTTCAGCTACTGAACTCTAAGACAGGCAATTTTTAACCTCCTCTTTATAATTTCAAATGAATGCAAAAAAAAAAAAAAAAAAAAAAAAAAAAAAAAAAAAAAAATTGTACCTATCTACTCTTTCTGTAAATAAGTAATTAAAAATAACAAATGTCAAGAAGTAAAAATTAAGAAATATAGTATATCTTGTAAAGTGTAGCCTATATACAAGAGAAATAGAAGGAAATAAGAAAGAAAATCAAAATAACACCCACATATGTCTTTCCAACACTAAATACAATAGCAAGAACTGAAACATATTTATATTGTGCATCTGAATAACTCAATGACAAAAGTCAATAAGTCCATATTGAGAATAACAAAACACATTTTATATAGATATCAATTTAGTACAAATTGTTTTGGAATTGATACTTGCTGATAGAAAGTATGGACACAACATGTTTGTGGTTCTGAATTATTTCTTACATATGTAGTCTGAAATTTAGGAAGACAATGAAGGTAAACATATTACTTTCCCAATGATACTAAAACATATAAAGGAAGCAATTTTCACAAAGAATCTAACCTGCATTATTTTTGAAGAGATCATCATTTGCTCAATACTAGTAAATTTAAAGTTTTGTGCAATAAAATTTTTTCTTCTTGTTTTGTATTTTCCAAATTGTAAAGAATATCTCTTCCTATATGCAAGTCACAAAAAAATCTAACTTTGTCTACATTTAGTAACAACAAAAGTAAATTCTCGACTTTTATAACATTTTTGTCATTGCACTTGAATTGCACTACAGCTGCTTTCTGTTTTTCTTTTTAGGAAAACACAACTGAGTTCACTCAGTTGAATTATTAGTATCATGAAATATTGATGTAATTTATACTCACAAAGTATTTTGAATTTTGAAAATGTTTGAATCTACACATTTATTTAGCAATATAATTCTAAATGCAATTTGTATTTGTTTAACCTTTGAAATAGTTTGAGTCAACAGCTTTTGTCCATTCTGGGGAATAACCTTCAAAGGTAGACTCATTTATATTGATCCCATTTCATCACCAGTACTCATTCTTATTGACTTTGGAATCAAACTCAGCAAGATTTGAGCACAATGTAAAGAGGCCTCATCAAAAAAGATATGATATTTTATCTAACACCCAGCTAATGTGATTTGGTAATTTAGTTTTTAAAATTATTGCTTGCATTAATATGAGTCAGATTTATATAATCATATTATGATGATAATGATACCAGAGTTAATGATGATGATGTTGATAATAGTATTGACGTCACTAACAATAATGTTAAATAATAAATAATATTCAAATTATTTCCCTCATTTGTTCTTGAACTCCAGCATTCAGGATTGACATATTGTTGTTATAGCTTTTTAATCCTGCTCTATATTTTAGGGATAAGGAATTCTGTACATTATTTACAATGTGTTGGGTTCAAAATTCTACCAGGACACCTGATGAAGGCTGGAGAATAAATCAGCCGAAATGTGGTAAAAACAAACAAGATGAGAACACATATCTGTCCAATGTAATTAATGTGCAGTTTCTTAATGTTAGCATAAAAATCATATTTTATTGATTCACACTGCTGATAGAAAATTCTTCTTGGAGTAACAACTAACTTACAAGAATCACTACTCCAAACTTAAACTATGTGAGATAGTATTGAAGAGTATTTAAGAGTTAATTACATCTCTCTGCCATCATCAGTATCAATACATGCAAACTTTAAATTAAAAATTTGCTTGGAATGTTCTTCCTAACAGCCTTTTCAATGTCTTTAGGTAGTTGCTTTCTTTTCAAATTCTGCCACTTTTATTGTAAATTAGTTATGATTAAATTCCAAATTTAGTGGTCATCTGTCTCAAAGATTCTTTCTTCACCTATAGCAGTTAATAGCAAGGACCTCATACATTTTGACTCCCAAATAATGGTCTTCAGCTTGATGCATGATGTCTAAAAGTGATGAGACACTGTTCATAACATCGTTATACCACTTATTGTAGAATATAATTTTTCAAAGCTATTCTAATATTATTATGAAGAATCATTAAAACTTTAAATCACTTTGGTTTCCAATCAAAGTACACCACATAATTGTCATATGTTTTAGAGTCGAAGATGGTCGCACACTGGCAAAATCAAATGTCTTTCCATAACAAACCATGAACACAAAGAAGTTGTTTGAAGACATGTTTCTATGTGGTTGATGAAGAGTTGTTATACAGATATGGAAGGAAATTGCTTTGTTCTTTATGCTGCAGGCAGTTCATGTTTTTTCAGGGGTATTGGAAGGTCATATAGGTATGTGTAATAAAAAGTTAATGCAAAAGAGGTTCTGGGGATATCCCATTTGATTAAAGATGCTAAATATGTTAACACAATATTCTATGCAGAAAGATTGTTCACCAGGAATCATTATGAATCAGCACAATCATTGTGTTTATTCTTAAATTGGAAATTGTAGTTGTGAGCCCCGTGCTGGCAGCACATAAAAAGCACCATCCGAACATGGCCGATGCCAGTGCCGTTTTGACTATCTTCCATGCCGGTGGCACATAAAAAGCACCTTCCGATTGTGGTTGATGCCAGCTCCTCTGGCCCGTGGCAGTGACGCATGAAAAGCACCCACTATGCTCTCAGAGTGGTTGGCGTTAGGAAGGGCATCCAGCCATAGAAACACTGCCAGATCCAGATTGGGGCCTGGTGCAGCTTTCTGGCTTCCCAGACTTCAGTCGAACCGTCCAACCCATGCCAGCATGGAAAACAGACGTTAAACGATGATGATGATGATGTATCGAGTATCTTTTATATGTAGATATAGAGGAAAGTAGTAATTGAAAATTTTAGTATTGTTATAAGTGGAAGCAGTGGTGTGTTATTTTCATTGAATGCTTTGTCAGCAGTAAACTTGTAAAGCATTAAACATGATAATGCTTATTAACAAAACCTTTGAAGGAGTTTCGGGATCATGCATAAAAATATTTTATATTATAGGAAAACTTAAAGAAAAAAATCTTCCTGTTTAATGTTGTCGTGTGTGTATAGTGCACAATTCTTATACTTAGTTGCTAGTTATTCTGCCTTATACTATCTATATGCAACATATTTATATTGTTGAGTGACAGCTGTTTGTGCTATTTTATATTCTTTTATGTTACTACTTTTTTCATCAGAGCCAAATTTTCAGGTGGTTGATATCACTACAGAATTATTTTGCAACTACGTCTAGGGAATGGCTGAATGTTTTCTGCATATGGTGTTATGTGTATATTATGCTGTTGCTTTTTGGTGTTGATGGTAGCTGTATTTTGGTTGTAGATAGGTGTTCTGGTAACAGTTAACTTTAAAAGCTAGCTTGCAACCTGTGTGTGTGTGTGTGTGCAACATGCACACACACACACACACACACATCGGCCACATTCAGGTTGTACTTTTTATGTGCTGCTGGTATGTATGTATATGTATGTACACATACAAACAGTTTTGTATTAATTAATTAAAGTAAGTTTCTGGGTAAAAGACAATTAATTCTGAGATATGCTTTGAAATAGTCTTCTTATGTGCCAGAAATGCTCATTACAAATTGGTCAGCATTTAGAGGTTTTTAGTTTCAGTCATAAAAAAAAAATCCCCCAAAACTGTAAAGTTTGAAAAGTCAAGACTGAGTTATGCAAAATTTAAACAAGATGAGTTATATCAAAGTTTTACAAAAATAAAATAAAGTTTTTCATGTTTTCTTCACAAACTGGTTCAAAGATTTAGTAGTAAATAATCATTAGTATGTCTAAAATAAATTGGTAAACAGACAAACTTTGTTTAAATGATTAACACATTTTGTAGACAATAGAATTACTTGCAAGGATAAATGGAGAAACTACTTCAAATGATAGCCTATAAAGTATAGGAGGTCAATAAAAAGGATATAAATTACTCCTAATTTGAAATACAGATTATCTATATAGTTAAAAATAAAAGTTCTCATTATTTTTTCGTTTTTCTTTTTATCCAATGTGAAATAGACAGACTCCTATTTCTCATTGCTCTAAGGAAAATGTTATTTGTACTCAATCTGTAGTAAATTTCTCCAGCAATTTCAGCTTAACAGAAGCTTTCCCACTGGTCTTCATCAAACATTCATCTATCATGCTAGCATGGGCGAGACAATTTAATAGGATTCGGGGGAACAGAGGAGAATGCAGAATAAAGACTGAATAAAGGTAAATGCATGGTCAGTGATGAATACCATTTCAGGAGTGAAGGTGAAAAAATAGGAATGGATCAAGGAGGAGGAGATAAGAGACAATAAAACAATTGGTACAACACAACCATATAATAAATAGATGAGAAATAGAGAGATTATGTGAAGTGAGGGAGGTGAGAGAGGGATGCACAGTGACAGAGATTGAGGTCAAAGTTACATAAGAGTGAATGAGTGAATATAGTTAGTGAGGAACAAAGTAAGATGGGGTATTGGTGGCAGTTATGAGAACATGTTGAGAAGGATATCAGATATGAGAGAGAGTTAAAGATTAGGAGTGGAGGTCTTATGTAACTCAGAAGAAAGGGGTCTCAGTGGAAAATAAAATGGGATGAGATGATATTGTGAAAAATGTATAGCTGACAAAAGGAAGTGGTTCCAAGAGGAGGAGTAACTGACAACACAAAAAGAAATAAAATATATGTAGTTCTGCTCTCATCTTCATCGTTTAACGTCTGCTTTCCATGCTAGCATGGGTTGGATGATTTAACTGAGGACTGGTGAACCAGATGGCTACACCAGGTTCCAATCTGATTTGGTGTATTTTACGTGCCACCTGCACAGGAGCCAGTCCAGTGGCACTGGCAATGATCTCGCTCAAATGTCTTACGTTAATAGTGATGTAGTTAGAGGAATGGGTGTTCAGAAATTGAGAAGTTAGAAAGTCATGACAGGGATAGTTTAGGTATGGGCACAGACATAAGCAATATACTTTTAGGACCCAAGTTTTGGTGGGTTTGCCTTGATAAAAACATTTCCCTCATTATATATATAAACTTATGTGCATGTGTAAGCATGTGCATGCTGAATATTCTTCTCTTTTACAGGATTGAGTAACCAGGCTGTGGTCACGTTGGATACCAACTTTAAAGGCTTCAACTAATAATATCATTCTCAAAACTTCACTTACTCTTTACTCTTTTACTTGTTTCAGTCATGCACGTGAGGATTATGCCATTTCACACACACACATACACACAAGTGCAACAGGTTGCTGCATGGTTTCCATGGACCAAATTTCACTCACAAAGCTTTAGTCATCTTGAAAATTTGACAAAAGTATCTGGCTCAATTAAGACCAAACCTGGTATCAAGCTTTCCCAAATCATTTTCAACTCTGCTTATTTGATATCAATTTATCATATGCATATTCATTTCAATTTCAGTTATATTTGTTTGTTATATGCACCCACATACATAAAAATACTGGAATAGCAAATATAAATAATGCTATTCCACTTTTAATATTTTGCTTCAAATTCTTTTCCTTTTTGTAAAATTAATCTGTTGAAAATATTAAAGATAATACACATTAGAACAAAATTATTCCTTTCAGCTGTTAGTGATTAAATACAAATTCCTTTTCACTGTAAATACACGATATTACAGAAAGAAACAACTTGCAAAGTGTGTGTGTGTCTTGTGTGAAGATAAATAATTTGGGCATATGAAAATGCTTATATAAAAATACATCGTGTAAATATGTATTCATAGCTCTGTATGTCTAAATACAGATATTTATGTCAGAAATGATGCTGTGTCTGTGAGCAACTATGAATATAGGTAAATGACGATCCATGAAAATTTCAATTTTACCTGTGCAAATGTGTGTGCGTGAGAGAGAGAGAGAGAGAGAGAGAGAGAGAGAGAGAGAGAGCCACATTCGAATTTTCTTAGTTGAACAATTTATCTTCACAGCTTCAGTATGTTAGAAGAAATAAGTAGGTCAGGAAAATAATTTTTAAACTTATTAAATTATTCGTCTATGTTTAAAAATTAACTCAAAGAATCCATCCACTTGAACACTGAGCAACAAGTTTATGTAAACATAATTAATGCATGAAGCATTTAAAAGTTAATTAGAAATAAATATACTAAGAATAAAAAGCATGTTACTCAATAAATAATATTACTTTTATTTTTCCTATAATTACAAGAGAGAACTCTAAGAATGTTTCTGTAGTTTTCTGACCTCCTCAATAAAGTAAACTAAGTATGAATATTACCATGTACTGTTGGAACACGGAATTAGAATTGCAACAGAATTTTAATAAATCAGATACATGCTCATCACCATTTTTCTGTCCTCTCTTCTCATGTGAGCTTGGTTGGGAAAGACTCGTTGAGGTAGCATTCTTGTCATCAACCCTTCTTGCTAAGTAAAGTATTTTTATTTTATTGGTTTTCACACAAAAGCATCAAATACACTGAGCTACAGGCATATTGTTCAAGTGAGGTGTAAACAGACTACAGCTCAAATGTTTTCAATATGAAGACTTGCAGAAACAAAGACATGCACACACACACAGACACAAATCCTTCTCCTTCTCATCATCATTTAACATTCATTTCCCCATGTTGACATTGGTTGGACAGACTGACAGAAACTGGCAAATTAGAAGATTGGATCAAACCCTGCTGTCTGCTCTGGCATGTGTCTACAGCTGGATACCCTTCCTAATATCAACCACTTACTCTATGTGTGTGTGCAAACGCATGTACACAACAAGCTTATGTATAGTTTCCTTCAACCAAATTTCACTTGTGAGTCGTTGGTCATCCCAGGGTGTCATGCAATAGGATGGAACTCAAAACCAGGTGATTTAAGCATCCCATGAAAGTAAAGATTGTTACATTTAACCCTTTAGTCTTCAGATTATTCTGTCAAATGTAATGCTTATTTATTCACATGGCCTTCAATTAATCATGTATTATCTTGTAGCTTTGAAATTTTCATTATGTGATTACTCTTTTACTTGTTTCAGTCACTTCACTGCAGCCATGCTGGAGCACCACCTTTAGTCGAGCAAGTTGACCCCAGGACTAAGTCTTGGTAAGCCTAGTACTTATTCTATCGGTCTCTTTTGCCAAACCACTAAGTTACGGGGATGTAAACACACCGGCATCTGTTACTAAGTGATGTTGGTGGAGGTGACAAAAACACAAACATACACACTCACACACACACACACACACACACACACACACACATATGTATATATATATATAGATATATATATAAATACATATATATTTATCTATATACAAATCCACTCAAAAGGCTTTGGTCAGCCCGAGGCTATAGTAGAAGACACTTGCCCAAGCTACTTATCCCACAGTCACTCCTACACTCTATGATTACCTAATTTTAGAAGAAAATTGTAAGATAGGTGAGAGAGGCTACATCTGGCTGGTTTGAAATAGAACAAGTAGAATATTTAGGTCAAATATGGCCAGTTTGAATGCTAAAGGGTTATGGGTTATGAGGCATTTCAATGTTGTTAAAAATTAACTTACAGTACAGTTTTTTTTAGCTGGTTCAGTTAGTTCAACAAGAAAATTTTAAACATGAAAAAATAAGGAAAGGATTTAAAAAAACTCAATTATTTTTTGAAAAATTAGTGACTGGTATTAATTTAGTTATTTTATGGACAAATTGTTGTTTTGGTAGTAAGGAATAACATGAAATAGCACTTGAAAAGAAAACAAATTTGTCCTTTTTATAAATATCTTTATATGCGTGTGTAATCATATACACAGAGAGCAGGGAGATAAAAAAAAAAGGAATGATAGAGAGAGACAGAGATGCACTTAAGTAGGTTAGCCTACTTAGGAACAAAAAAATATATTCCATAATATTCAGACAATTTGATTTTCCACTTTTGGCAATTTTTAAAATATTTCCCATTGAAAAACTAACAGCTTTTTTGTTGACTTTTATATATTTATATTTTATGATTTTAAAATGTCAGATATTCTGTGAAAATAAAGAATTCACAGAGAAAAAAAAAACATTAATTCACAGAGCAATAGTAAATGTAAATGAGGAAAATAAATGCTTTTAATATGGATCTGAATTATTCTTTGAAAGAGATAACTAACTCTCTAAAAAAGTAAGAATTGCTCTTGAAGATAGAAGATAGGATTCTATCACATATTTAATGGTTATCTATCTTCATCTAAATTTTCCAGTATTTTTCAAATATGGCACCATTATCATTTAAAAGTAGAATTAATGGTTGATATAGAGATTGTATTCACACTGCAAATAAAATAGCTGGGGTGGGGGAGCAAGCTTAAAATTAACATTTTATTGCATTCCAATTCAGCTACTGTTAATATGGTTTATATCAACTTATATATTCTTCTTCAAAATAACCTTTAATCAAAACATATTGATAATAATAAATTATTATTATAACTGCTATTATTGATGTCACACTTTTGTTGGCTGGCAGAATAAGTAGAATGTTGAACTAAATTACTTGGTATTAGATACATTACATTACCTTCTGGGTTCAAATTCTACCAGACTTTGCCAAAGTACCAGGGAAATAACAGTATTTGTTTGGAACTATTTTATTGACTCTCAATTAAATCCCTCCAATCAAATATGAAGCTTTGTGCATAAGTGAGAAACAATCAGCATTGTTCTCATCATCATCATCACTTTCATCATTATCATCAACAACAACTATTAATTGATTTATTACAAAATAAAATGACATTAAAAATTAGATTAATGAAAAATGATATGTTTTGAATTTTCCTCAATTGATAATAATGGTTTTACAATGAGCCACTCACTGACTTCCTTAATTAGCTTTTCCACTAGAGAGAAGCTTTCACAAAGAGTTTCAATGGTAATTGGTACAAAATTCATCTATTCTCTTTCTTTCAGGTTGAAGTGCTGATGCTTCTTTAATAGAGTAGTAGAGATACCATACACAAGTTTTTTTTTACTTTTGAAGGAGAGTATTAGAACTATACCTAGAGGACAGTCTGTGGTAATAAATGCAGTTGCTGGCTGTGATGCTTGGTGGGAAATTAGCAGAACCATTAAAGCACTGAACAGAATGTTTCATGTATTTGTTCTGGTTCTCTGCGATCTGAGTTCAAATTCCACCAAGACCAGCTATGCTTTCATCCTTTTGGTACCAATTCAAGATGGTAGATTGGCAAAATTGTAAGAGGGCTAAGTGAGATACTTTATGGTAGCTGTTCCAGCTCTTTCATTTTAACAGTAACACCTATGCTAATACTGGTATCAAGCTGCATCAGCCAAGTCATTCAGATAGAGGCCTTTCACTTCGATAAATATCAGTGGCAGTGAACGATGAAACTTACATGCATGGACCAACTGCCACTCTTCCTCGAAAAATATCTTGCCCATGTCTGCACATACACGTACAGATGCTTTACAGTTATTCCAAAACATTCAGAATTTTGTTGATGATGTCATCATGAATGATCAGTTTGTTGCTGAATTTAATGTAAACAGCAATTCAAATCTATTTGTTAATCAAAAGGGAACATCTGTTAACTTTAGTCATTTAAAAGCAAATAATTTTATTATATATATGTGTAAAGACAACTAATTGCAAACAAATATAGGCAAAAAGAAAATAATCTCAACTGATATTATTTAAGGGATAAAGGTTTGTCTTGAAAAGATAACAACTTTGGATATTTTGAAAATAATCAGATTGGCTACTACTCTGATTAATTAGATATTTAATACAAATTTCCTTTTTTATATTCCAAGCTAAATTCTGGTATGCTTTAATTTTTGCTCAGTTGAAAGAAAGATTGTATGATGCTTGTGTGTGAACAACCATGCTGTGTGGCAGTGAAACATGGGCTATGACCCTCGAGGACATGCAAAGGCTTGAAAATTGAAGCTAGTATGCTTTACTGAGTGGGCACTGTTAGTGTGCATGCACAACAGAGTGTAAGCGTCTTGAGAGAAAAGTTGGGCATAAGAGGAATCAGATGTGGTGTGCAAGAGAGATAACTACACTGGTATGTGACACATATGGATAAGACAGCTATATGAAGAAGTGCCGACCTCTAACTGTGGAGGGAACCTGTGGAAGAGGTAGCCCCAAGAAGACATAGGACAAGGTGGTGAAGCCTGATCTTCAAACGTTGGGCCTCACAGAGGCAAAATAACTGATATCTTTGGCAATATACTGTGCTTGAGAAGACCTGTCAAGCCAAGTGAGATTGCAGTCATGGCCGATGCTGGTATTTCATAACTGGTACATAAAAAGCATCCACTACACACTTGGAATAGTTGGCATTAGGAAGGGTATCCAGCTGTAGAAACCATGCCAAATTAGATTGGAATTGGTGCAGCTTACCAGTTTTCAGTCAAACTGTCCAACCTATGCCAGCATGGAAAACAGATATTAAATGATGATGACTGATGGGAGACATCAAAAAGTGAAAAACGTTTATTATCTGTGCATGGACAAAGTCTTAAAATGTAAATTAGTCCAAAAAATTAGAATGATGAGGTAGAAGAAAATTAAGGATGTGTCACAAAAGAATAGGCAACTTTCATTACTATTATTAAGCTAATATGTATTAATACAATCTTCCTTCCTGTATAATTAGCAGGTGTGATTATGAATATATAATAAGCAAGATAATGCGGTTGAAAGTAATTCCAAGATAATGCGGTTGAAAGTAATTCCAAATAAAATGTACAATTACATTTCATTTTAATTCTGATATTTTCTTACACTGGCACAGGCTACATTTGTTTCTCCTAATGTGTGTAGGGGCAGAGGCAATTGTGTGAAGTAACCTAGTTACTTAACTGATATTTATTTTATTAATTCTGAACTTGAAATGAAAATGAGAGTAACTAAATAACATAGCACTTTTTGTTCTCTATTTTTCTAGTCTGTCATTCACTATCTTTAATAATCATAAATAAATAGGGAATACTAAAAATTATGCCAACACAATTACGAAAAATTCTAGTCTCATTCTGTTACTACAATAATGCTCTGATAAATAACTGCCCAAAAGTCAAATTTATTTGAAAGAAATAGGCCTTGTACACTTTATGTTATAGATAGATGTAAGATGATGGATTCTGGATTTACATGTGAAATAAATAATGCTATGATGAGATGAAATGGTACAGCATTAGCTGCATCCTCATGGACTCCGATATAGCATATATGAAATTATATTTTTAACTGAAAATTATTAAATAAATTAGATACATCTAATCAATGATTTTCAAATATTAAATTGCCTAAGTGTAAGTAAATTGTTTCACTCAGAAAAACTAATTTGACTTAATAGTGACTAAATGCAAGAAGGTACAGAGGAAATTAAATACAAACACTGTATATTAAAAAAATCAATTAAATCTTAATCTAGTTACCACAGACCTTTTATCTGCATACACACACACATACTATGCATACATATATGTGTGCACACATACATACATACATACATACATATGTGTATATATGTGTGTATATATATGCATATATATGTGCTGCCTCTGAATTCTATACAAAATCTATAGAGATAAGCTTATATATATTACTGTTTTTTTTTCCTTCATATAACAATGTCATTACCATCGAACAACAAAATCTCCATTTCACTTACACATGTTCAGCTACTGAAATGGTTGTTGCACCCATAATGTAATCAAGATTCTCTTATGCCACGCTCTGTTATAATGTTCTGCTCTAACAACAAAAAATAAACATTTTTTGACGATTGTTGTTGTTGTTGTTGTTGTGGTGGTGGTGGTGGTGGCAGCGACAGTTGTGGTAATGTTGGTGATGGTCGCTCTAAGTCTGATAGTTATGTCTGTAGTGATGATGATGATGATGATGAACAACTTAAAATACCTTCTTTGAAAGAGGATAGTCATTTCAAATGCAAGTCTAGAGCTTTGAAATTGCAGTAGAGAATATTGGATCAAGGACAAGTTTATTGATCCATATCTTTTGATTACTGAAAGGAAATATAGAAAGAGCAAGTTTTGATGTAATATGTTAAAGGCTGGAAGGAAATTATTCTACTTCTAGAAGTTCAATTTCTTTTGGGGATAACATCTGGAATGAAGGGAACTTTCAAATAAATGATTCCTTTCAGCAATAACTAGGGAAATAAATGAACTGCACATCAATGCTTCTTCATATAATACATTACAAAATGAAATTTGGAAGATTTTATAGAAGCAGATATGTAATTGAATTTTGACAAACGGTAAAGGGAAAATATGTTTGCAGTATTGATTTAACCTTTCAGAAACCATTTTAATTTAATCTAATCACAGAAAACTTCAAAGAAAACCATAAATAGGCTATTTACATATAAAAGTTTCAATTATTCATGTCTGATTTGTTCTCTCAATAAAACAGAAAAATGTTTAGTTATTTCACTCTCAGGTATTTTTTTTCACATACACGATGACACTACACTGAAGTTGTTATATTTAACAAGGTATTGGACTTAAGAATTGACAGTTCCTGTTTTAAGTGAATATCCTATATTTCTGTGATCTTTTAAATGTAATATAAATATGATTTTCATCACAACTTGCATCTTCAAAACAATGTTTAATTTAGCTTCTCTTTTTTTTTTTTAATTTGTAAACAACTTGGCACATGGGATTGAATATTAGAAAGAATCAGAAGAAAAGCATGAGTATCAATTGTGATAGTGTAGTCTTGAATTAGGGACAGCATAACCTGTTTATTTTAACCTAATTACAAACTTCTCAGAGCATTTTGATGAGAAAAAAAAAATGAAAGAAAATTCTTATTTGGCAAATGCAAGCCATGTGGAAAATATTAATATAAAAATTTCAGCATATGTTTCATCTGATAAATTACATTGACAGCAATTTTCTACCTAAGTTTAAAATTTCAAAGCAATTATTAACGATAAAGAAGAGAAAGGATAACTTTAAAGAAAAATAAATAAAAGAATCAACAAAAAAAAATTTAAGTTTATTACGAAAATTGGAAGCCAAAAGATTTAATCTATTTTAGCAGATTTGTTTCTAGCTATTATAGTTTTTGGTCTAGATTCTTTCTCAATCTCTTTACAGAATAAGTAAAGACTTTCTAGAACAGATAATAGAAAGTGTAGTTTTTATATTTTCATTTTATCATTTCTTAGTTTCTGAAAACATCATATAAGTTATTATGTCCACTAACAAAAGTTTAAATGAGCTTGAGTATAGGTCTAACATTACAGTGGTTTCAGGATTGTCTTCATTTTAATTGTAACAGTGTTGGCCATTTAAGTGTTTATAATGTATATTGGGGAAGAAATGTATTGTCCTCAGAAGCAATGTCCTCTGAAGCAATATCAAAAACACAATTCACACATTCAATGGGCCAGAGACATTTGGATGTTAATAAATACAGGTGAAACTGTCTCCCTTGCACATACCAACTGATTGCTTTATCATGTGAGTGGATTTGGTAGACAGAAACTGAAAAGAAACCTTTTGTAGATAAATATATAATTATACCATATGATACATATATATTTGATCAAACCTTGATACTGTGTGGGCTAAGATCCCTGTTGACAGGTCGATAGTATTTATAGAGAGTGAAACACTTTCAGTCAGTATGCAAATTAAAGATTCCTTCATAGAGTAACTGCTGTATTTGTTGAGTATATAAACAGTTTGGCTGCTTGTTTCTCAGGAGAGTGTCAGAATGATGCTGATGCCTCTGATGAGAACCCAATAAGGTTCAAAAATTGATTAAGTTTGTT
>JAOPJW010004386.1:2553771-2565647 GCA_027122535.1 Octopus maya
CAAAAAGCGTGGTGTCAGTAGCCGTGTCTCAAAGGCTGAGCAAGCACTAAAGAGCAGCAGCGGTAATGGCAGACCAGGAAGGTTGGTGGTAGAGTCTGGAGAAGATACTCCCAAGTCAGTTGAGAAATCTTCCTCAAAGTCTAGTGAAAGCATTGGAAATCAAACCCCAAAGACCTCTGTGAATGCTGGAAAAGTTGTTCGTAAAGCTGGACGCCCTCGAAAGCATCGGGACGGTGATGGCAGTACACCAGCGACTTCCACAGCCCTACAGAACCCTGCCACTCTTTCTACCTCTGGTCCGCTGTCATCTGTTGGTGCCAAAAAAAGAGGCCGAAAAGCCAAGAATCCCGAATCTGCAGTTTCCACTGGGAGGAAAAAGAGTATTAATAAACGTGCCCTTGAAATTGTGGACACTTCAAAAGCAGCAATGGAGAAGTTACAAAAGAAAAAACCCAAAGGAACAAAGTTGTTGGCCACAACAAAAAGTAAAAAAATAGGGAAAGTTTACACAGAAAAGGGAATTCTTAGCAAAGTAAAGAAGGTTTGTCCAACAGAAAGCAAAGGCGCTAACAAGAAAGCTGCCAAAGAACTACAGTCTGTAAATAATAGTAAACTAAAATCTTCAACTTTGCATAAAGTTCTCAAAGGTTCTAAAACAAAGAAATTGTTTTCAAACTCTGAAACTGATACCAGTGAAAGCAGCAAAATGCCAAAATCCAAAAAACTAGGGCACAACAAAGACAACAGCGGGACTGGGCTTAAAAAGGTTAAGCTAAAAACTTTGATTAAGATGAAAAAATCTGGTAGTCAGCCAGGTAGGAAACGCAAAATACCTCAAGCTGAGTGTGAAGATTCTAAAAAGAAAACCAAAGCCAAAAAAATTGTCCAGAGTACTCCGGCCATTATCTCGAAACGGAAGTGCAAAAGTAAAAAAAATGACAATCCAGAAAGTGAGAACAAAGGCCAGTTGGTGATAAAGAAAAAACCAGGTCCTGTGAAAGGAAGTAAAAAGGCTGTCCCAAAGACTTCTGCACTTGATACTAGTAGTAAAGTACAGAAACTGAAGAAATCGTTATCGGATAAATTAAAAATTAAGAAATATAAGAAAGTGAAAGATAACCCGTCTCCGAACAGACTTAGTGGCGCTGAAAATGTGGTTCAGCAATCCAATAAGCTTGAATCAGCCGATAATAGTAGAATATGTGAAACAAAAGATATTCGCTTCTCAAAGACATCACTTGAGTCAGGTACACCTACAAATGGAGCAGAAAGTTCTAAAAGACTGGTGAAAACTACACTGGACAGTCATAATAAATTGAATGTTCAGGGTGTCTATGAAAGTGAAATATCTGATTGTTTCAAACAAGGAGTTAATGAGGATTCTATCAACAATGTCGTAGAACTGGCTGACATGTCTAACAGTGAAGGAATCAATACTGTCTTGGTGCCGAACAAGACCAAATTCCTCAACTCTTCGGTGACTGATGTTACGGACAGCGAAGATGTAAATACACAAAGCACAATAGACAGTGAGGATGTCACTACGCGAAGTACTCTCGATAGCGAAGATGTTAATACACAGAGTACCGTGGAAAGTGATCGAGTGACTACTCCTTGTACAGTTGATAGTGAGGCAGTCAATACTCCAGGTACTGTTGATAGTGATCAGGTTAACACACCATATACCATAGATAGTGAAGATGTAAATACTCAGAGTACTGCAGACAGTGAGAGGATCAATACTCCTTGTACAGAAGAAAGTGAAAATGCCATCCCTCCTCTTTCTGTTGACAGTGAGGAGGTGAACACCCCTTGCAGTGTCTTCAGTGAACAGGTGAACACCCCTTGCAGTGTCCTCAGTGAACAGGTGAACACTTCCTGCAGTGTAGATAGTACAGAGGCTGCGATGCCAAGCTCAATAGAAAGTGAACGGATTAATACACCTTGTTCGATTGATGCCGACGATCCCAGCAGTTGTGAACTGGTAGCTTCAGATGTGAAGGCTACTCATGTTGTCAGTTCCCAGAGTCTAGAATACAACACTGTGGAATCTTCAAAAACCCCAGTTAATCTGAAGGTGGAAGATAATGTGTGTTCGAATCAGATGTTAAGTAGTCTTGAACAGAAGTCACCAGCAGCAAGTGTGGAACCATCAAATTTACTTGATAACCAATCCGAAGAAGTGATAAATACGGGTAGACTGAGTTCACTTCCAAACTCAGAAAGTTCTGAACAAAACCAAGCTGACTGCCAGTCATTTCCCAACCAGTCCAAAGTTGAAACGGATGATGACATTTATACCAAACCAGCAAGCTCTGTGGAAATGAGTCCTTTACTTTTGGAACTTTCCCCTGCTGAAAGTGAGATAAACGTAGTTGATGATGTTGAGGTTGCTGATCCCACTAACACATCACCAATTGAACCAGATCTGTCTACAGACAATCAAACAGATCGTGGCTCAGATTTGATTAGCAGTCCTGTTTCACACACGGCAAAAGCTTCCGAGCAGTTGCTGGAAATGCAACATTCTGCAGAAGAAAATCATGGAGATTGTTCTACGTTTTCAGCACTGAAGCAGAAAAATTGCGATGACTCTTTGGGCTTTACTGTTCAGGCAAAGCTTGTGTCTTCAAATCCATCAGTTGAATTAGCTTCAGATGCCACCAGTTCTATGCCAGTGTTTTCATCGACTGTTAGCAAAGATCTTCAAACAACAAATGTTGCAGCCGTATCTATTCCCTCTGCAAAGTCTGAGGATGAAGCTTACAGATCTGAATGCTGCACCAATGATGTTGGAAGTCTTTCAGAACCAGTGCAAAAAGACCTTGCTATTGCTACAGAAGATAGTAAAGAATCTGTGACTGATGAAGTGTTGGAAAAGTCAGCATGTGTCAATATGCCTGGCTTGGTGTCTGTCATCTCAAGACCTTCCATTATTTCTTCAAGTAAAACAGACATTATTAAACACCAGCAGCAAACTAACTCAGCTAATATACATAATTTACATGAAGATAACAAGAAACCATTTCAACCCCAGTTCCCTGTCAAAGACAAAAATATTTTTGCCTCGTTTGCTGAACTTGAACCCAAGCTTCACGAAAAGCCTCTGTCTGTAATCCGAGCAACAGCAAATCCAGAAGCTAGTGTTTCAGCTTCACTGGTGATGGAGATGTTATCACCACCCCAATCTTCCACCTTCAAACTCTCTAACTGCACTTCTGTATTGAGCAAGATCTCGAAATGTAGCACTGATGTAGACACGTGTAGTTCTGATGTAAATAAATCAGCCACTAAAATACTGCAGGATATTTCTTCATCTGAAACTGTTCCTACCAAAATTACATCACCACCACCAGAAACAATTTCTCATGGCTCTTCATTCTTTGAAAGTAAAATGAATTATGTAAAGGCTACGGAGACGGAGACTTCAGCTTCACTACCCAGAGCTGGTGAGGAATGTAATAAAATCACATCGTCACACACTTATTCGAAATTTGTTGAAGATTTGCCTGATCAGAGAAACATGCTGAAAGTTATCCCCCTTGAGCAACCTTCCTCTGGTGGTGAGCCACAACCTGCTTCACAAGCAACATCATTGTCACTTGGAACTAAACCGTCAGTAAACCAAAAGGATGATCAACCTCCAGCAACTGAATTAGATTCCAGATCTGATGAACATAAAGTCGTTGAAAGCAATTTGAATACAAAAATACAATGGCAGCCAAATGCTGTAGCCATGTCTTCTGATGCCAAAGAGTTGGACCCTAACATAGCTTCTGTGATCAAATGTAGTGACGGTGCCAACAAGTCTGATCCAATAAAACTGTTCAAAGAGCAAATCATTAAGAATGCACTTCCTAACGAAGTATTTCAAATGATGACTTTACCCAGTAAAGATAATTTGTATTCTCCTTCCAGTATTGTTGCCACTGTTGCATCTAAAATTGACTTGAATTTGAACACTGCAGCATGTTCTGCTAGCTTTAAAGATGAACGTGGTTTACCGTTGGATACAGCTACTGTCAAACTTGATCCAGACAAGCCTATGGATAATGACATTTTCAAAGTTAATTCTGATTTACAAAAAGATACAATTAATCTTAAAGATGATGCTGATGCGCAGTCAGATTCAGCTAGTCCTAAAACAGATCCTTATATGCAATCAGATGAGGGTAGCCCTCAACTCAACTCTAATGTGCTATCAAATGAAGATAGCCCCAAAGACGAGCCTGATACAATACTGAATGTAGGTGGCCCCAAAGACGAGCCTGATACACTATCAAATTTAGATGTCCCCCTAAAGGAGTCCAACACATTATCAAATGCTGATAGCCCCAAAGATGAACCTAATGCATTATCAAATATAGAAAGTACTAGATATGAGCCTGGTGTATTATTAAATGTAGGTCACCCCAAAGTTGAGCTCAATACATTATCAGATCTAAGTATCCCTAAAGGGGAACCTGATACATTGTCAAATGTAGATAGCCCTAAAGATGTACCCAATGCATTATCAAAGGAAGATAGCCCCAAAGAAGAGCCTGATACATTAATAAGTATAGGTAGCCCCAAAGATGAGCCCAATATATTAATGAATATTGATAGCCACAATGTTGAACCTAGTAAATTAATAAATGTGTGTAGCCCCCAAAATGAGCCAGATACATTACCCAATGTAGGTAGTCCCAAAGTTGAACAAGACACATTGATAAATGTCAGTAGCCCCAATGATGAACCCATGACATTATCGAATGTAGATAGCCCCAAAGTTGAAGCTGACACAGTAATAAATGTCAGTAGCCCCCAAAATAAGCCCAATACATTATCAAATATAGGTAACCCCAATGATGAGCTCAATACATCGATAAATGTAGGTAGCCCCAATGATGAGCTCAATACATCGATAAATGTAGGTAGCCCCAATGGTGAGCCCAATACAGAAATAAATGCAGGTAGCCCCAAAGGTGAGCCCAATACATTATCAGTTGTTGGAAGCCCTAGAGATGAGCCCAATGCATTAATAAATGTTGGAAGCCCTAGCGATGAGCCCAGTGCATTATCAATTGTTGGTAGCCCTAGAGATGAACCTAATGCATTAATAAATGTTGGTAGCCCTAGGGATGAGCCCAATGCATTAATAGATGTTGGTAGCCCCAGAGATGAGCCCAATGCATTAATAAATGTAAGTAGCCCCAAAGGTGAGCCTGATACATTATCAATTGTTGGTAGCCCTAGAGATGAGTCCAGTACATTAATAAGTGTAGGTAGCCCTACAGATGAGCCCAATGCATTGTCAATTGTTGGTAACCCCAAAGATGGACATGATACATTAATCAATGCAGATAGTCCCAAAGATAAGTCTGATATATTATCAAATATAAATAGCCCTAAAGATGAGCCCAATGCAATATCAAATACAGACAGCCCCAAAGATAAGTCCAATACATTAATAAATGAAGGTAGTCTTAAAGATGCACCTGATATACAATCAGATACAACACGCCCCGAAATTGACCTCAATATGCAGTTTGATGTAACTAACTCCCAAGTTGATACTAATATGCAATCAGATTCTGAATGTTCTATGGATGTGCAGTTGAATGCAACTAATTCCGAAGTTGATCCCAATTTGCAGTCAGACTCAGTTTGCTCTAGAGTTGAACTTGACATGCAGTTGGAAGTAACTAACCCTGCAGCTAATCCCATTATGCCACTGTCTACAGCAGGTGATTTGCCAATGAATTCAGCAGTTTCCAAAGCTGATAGTGGCTCTCAGTTGACTATGACTACTGTTGTTAAAGTCAATTCTGCTACTTATCAAGACAAATGCAGTCCTGACGAGAAGTCAGATGTTATTGACAACACAAATACTCCCCCTTCTGCATCTTGTGAGCCATCTTCCCCTGTGGTTGCTTCAGAGAATAAATCTTTTCAGCAAAATCAGTCTCCGGTCGCTGGAGATGAAGCAGAGCAGTTCATCAAAACATCAAAGCCTTTGGATCAATGCCAACCATGTAAAGTGAATGATAGTCCTCAGTCCTCTTCATTATTTCCACCTCATCAAACTTCATCATCGTCCTCATCAGTATCATCTGTAATACTTCCATCATCATCATCATCATCATCCTCCTCCTCCTCATCATCATCATCATCCTCATCGGCATTGTCATTATCATTGCCATCAACATCATCATCAGAGCTACTGTCTCATGAACAATTACCTAGCTTAGCTCTATCAGATATGCCTTCTCAAGAACAGAAACTACCATTGGTTATAAGGTTTAATGATTCATCTAATACATGTGATGTGAAAAATGACGAGGAGAAAGAAAGGAAACCCAGTGTCAAAGCAGAGGTAACCAGTGTGGTGGCAGAGAAGACGTACGTAGAAACGAAGATCAGTGAAGAAAATGCAGTTAGTTCTGTAGAGTCTTTAAATGACTCAAACCTAAATGGCATTCCTGAAACTATAGGCAATGGCAATGAACCTCCTCCTGATATCAAGACTTCTAGCCTTGATCCTTCATCAAATCTCAGCTGTAGTAGTGATAGTAGTAATAGTAACAGCAAGACGTCTACTATGGTGACTGTTACTTCATCATCTATGGCTAGTCCATCATTGTCTAAATCTGATGAGGCTTCTGTGATACATAGTGAAACCTCCTCCGATAGTGCAGTACCTTCCTATAAAAAGAACCCTGGTGCCTTGATACAAAATCCAACAAACACAACAGAATCTTTGGCTGCATTTTCTTTGAATTCTGCCCCAGTTAAAAAGGAGAGTCTTACTGTCCCCACTATCAAGATAAAAGTCGAGTCTGAAGCAACTCCATCAGACTCTTTGTCCCATTTGTCAACCTCCATGGTGATAGCTCCTGCCGCTGCTCAAAGAATTCTCTCGTTAGCAACTCTGGCCAACAAAGTCACTCTGAAATCCAGCCATGCCACACCAGCCATTAAGAAATCAAAATCAATAGATTCTGAAAGTGGCAATTTGTTATTGAAAGGAGAGGCAGGTGGTAGCCTGGTGGAAAGTGAAGATAACAGTGTAAGTGTGGATGAAAGAGTTACCGGTTCAAAGAGCAGTGCTCCAGCTCCCCATAGGGTTGTGAGTGGAGATTTAACCGACCATTCGAAGAAGGCTACAGTTGCCATTCCTTCAGATAAAGTTCCTGAAAGAGATGTTTCTGGCTCATCAACATCTACAGAATCTCCAAACATTGAGAAGCCTCTACTTAGCAAAGATGAGGAAAAACTCTCCAGTGTTGAATTAGGGAAAACCCCTACAGCTACCGACTTGGACAAAGGCTCTGCAGAAAACACTAACAACAGTTGCCTGAAATCTCCAAACTCCACTTCTAACTCGCAGCTTGTTTGTGATCCTTCTCTGAAAGAGAAGGACAGTGAAGAGCAAAGAAAAGGTTCTAGTTGTCAGGTTACTGTTGACCTGTCCGTCTCGGTCAGCATCGAGCCCCCTCCTACTCCTTATCCTCCCCTCTCCATATCTCCAAAGGCATCTCATAAGAACATAGAGATGAACAACGAGAGAACTGAAATGAGGTCATCCCCCCCTGATGATAAATCCAGCTCCTTAGCTGCAGTTAAAAAGCCAGATGTGGAAATAGTCAAACCACAGCTGAAGCCATCATTTGCTATCTTTGACAGCTGCCTTGTGTGCATAATTTGCCGGAAGATGTGCAAAAGTAAGAAATCTTTCCAGGCACATGTGTGGTGGCATTTTCATGCTTGTAGTCGGATGTGCACCCATTGTCTGCCTCCTCCAGAACCCATCAGTATTAATAACCAACACAAACTTCAGCTGAATAAGTGCCCTTATGTGATGGATGTTATGGTTAAAATATGTCGCACTCTTAAAAAGATACGTCAGGCAAAGCTGCAGTCTGGCAAAGACCAGGTTGAGCGTGAAAAAACATTTGCAGAGGAGGAAACTGACACCGAGAGCGTGGATCTAGACTACGACTTGAACAACGGTGGTAGTGGTGGCGGTGGGGAAAACAGTAGCAGCAAGATGGCGGATCTGTCACTGACCGCAGCACAAGTTGACAGCAGCCAATCAAACAATCAGAAATCCAATGCAACCGATGACAACAGTATATTTGCTCCAGCAAACGTTGAGTATCTCAGGTCTCTCTACTCCAGTGGTAGTAACAGCAAAAAACGGACTAAAAAGTCTTCTTCCAGTGGCCCGAACCACCACCACCACCACCACCATCACCACCACCACCACCATAGTTCGTCCTCGTCGTCTTCTTCGTCCACCTCCTCATCTGTGGTAAACTCTTCAGTGTCGTCTTCCCACAAGAAAGGGGGTTTCTATGTCTGCGGTTTTCAGTACTGTACTTACTCCTGTATGAATTGTCTTCAGTTCCGTCTGCATCTACAGCAGTGTCATAACTTTGAAACTGTGTTTCCTTGCTACCATTGTGGCCAGCTGAACTATTCAAAAGATGACCTCATCAAACACATGTACAATCATTCAAATGCGCGAGATTTTCTGCTATTTCGATGTTGGTTCCCTCGGTGTCGATTTGGTACAAACATGCTTCAGGAGTTTCACGAACACAACAACATTTTCCATGTCGGTGAGTTAGTGTTTACCTGCTTCTATTGCAACACGGAGTTCCCCGAACTATCTGAACTGCTCAACCATCTCCAGTCTAATTTGCTGAAATTTGTACAATGTCCTCACTGCACTGTGAAGGACCGAAACCGAAGGACTGTTTTGAACCACATATCTACCGAACACCCACTGAAACCAAAGCAAATTGTGGTCACCTGCCAAGTTGTATGCAAAAAGAAGCAAACTGTCTCCCCTGATGCTAGTGAGATACTGCACAATCAGCATCTTAAACTAAACCAGTCTCTGTCCGAAGAACGAATACTGGAATGTATTAAATGTGGCCTGATCTGTCGTAACATAGCAACATTACGGAAACACTCCCGCGTCTGCCTCCGAGACGCTCTTTCTAAGAAAACATTCAGCTCACCAAGAGAGAACAATTTAACTATGATCTACTCTTGTCAATGGTGTAGTTTCCCAGCAGCCTCTGATACAATGCTTTTCCAGCACACTGTTGACCAGCATCCGGGCAAGAATGCCAATTTTGAGCAGATTGAGCTGAAGGCACTTGACTCAGGATATGGTGAATATGAAAACCTCTCTAGAATGTCGTCTTGGCTCGAAACAACCAAGAGCGAAGCTATCATCTGCCCTTACTGCAAAGTTGGCTTTGATGATGAACTCCAGTGGAGCGAACACATGGAACACGAGCACAACCACGAAGAGCATATAGTCAAAGAAGAAGATGATGATGATGACGATGATGAAGATGGCCATTTATCAAAGTACCGATGTGATTTTTGTGAATTTAACGGTATTTCTGAAAAGGATCTCTTAGATCACCAGCAAATGATGACTATATCCGAGGGTCCTGACGGGCTGCATAGAAGGGTTGTTGACCTCGCAAATGTAACACCAAAAGTGACAATGTTAACGGACACGAAGTTAACTGTGAGTAACGTTCAGTCATTCAAGAAGTTCAAGAGGTCACCAAGTAAAAAGATGAACAATGCATTCTTTAAGTGTTCTGGCTGCCACTTCCGGAGCTTGAGCAAGTGGCAATCATTGCGACACGTGAAGCATTGTTCCCTTGCAAAGCGACGCCTCTCAGAATATATGAAGAAAAGAGGGTCATTCGTAAGCCGAGATGAAGTGAAGGCAGATATGGACATATACAATTTCCCAGAAAGCAACTCTGGATCATCGTCTTCGTCGTCTGAGCGATTGAGTTTCACTGCTGCCAGTAGTGATGAGCTACGCAATCAAAAGAGTTCTCGAATGATGTCATACATGCGGGACAAACAGATGAACCTGATGGCCAAGGAAGGTATTATTGACTGCACAGACAGCGAGGGATACAAGTGTTCAATTTGTAAACATACTGGCAAAACAATGATAAACATTCGGCAGCATCTGTGGAAGACTCATCTGAAACTGAAACCCGTTCGTTGTCCTTGCTGTCCATTCACGTCCTGGAAGAACTACACCCTGGAAAAGCACAAGATCAGCAAGCATCATCATTCGCATCCCAACCTCTCTGATCAAGAGATGAAATCGCTGGCTCAGAATCTCCAAGGAACCACTGATGGTCTCGTTGAATGTCAGCTCTGTTTCTACAAGAGCCCCAGTCCATATAAAGTACGAACACACCTCTGGCGAACGCACATGCACCTTGAAATGAAACAGTGTAGGTCCTGCTCTTATAAGTGTTGGTATTGGTACTTAATGAACATGCATCGACTGTCACGACACAAAATAAAGGTAGACCAGAATAGCACGAAATATCAGCAGCAGCAACAGCAGAAGAGTCAAAACGAAAACAAAAATATGCTCGAAGGTAATGGTGAATCCAAAACCGATGACAAAAATTCGTGTAAATCAAATGATAGTGGTGACAATGCTGTAATGTCTGACGAAGACATGAGTCAACTAGCTAAAGAGTTGATGGAGCGAAAGACTGATAATAAATACGAATGCACTATATGTAAATATGAATGCACACGCATTATGATAATGAAAATTCATATCTGGAAGCGCCATTTGAATGTAAAACAACGCAAATGCCAATATTGTCCGTACACTTGCTGGCTAGAAACGCGTTTGGCTCAACATGTATGTCGGATTGTAGTAGCCAGTTCTTGTGATGTTAACTCCGATGGTGGCGGCGGTGGTGATGGTGGTGCCACAGGGCCAATACAGGACTCCAAATCTCGGTGGGTGATTTCAAAAGCAGATGAACATGGTTGCAAATTATACATTAATAAATCAAAGCGTCCACACAAAAGACTATCGTTTGAAGAGTTCGGAAGGCCGTGTCCAAAGAAATTCCGATCACTTTCCGAAGGCGGGGCTGCCAATGGGAGTGCTGATAACAGTGTTGATGGCTTAGATGACTCTGAGAATACCTCGAGTTTTACTGCCACCTCAACTGTGGCAACTTTTGTCAAGGGAAGTAAGAACTTTTCTTGGATCCGACAGAAGCATGAGAAGTCTGTTTCTCAATCTTTCTTCCGCGTTAATGACAAAAAACTTTTTGCACGCACCACAGACCGTTTGAACCAGTTGGAAATTTATACGTGTGTTTTCTGTAGCTATAAGTCCTGGAATATGGAGGCAATGTGTCACCATACTTACAAACATAAGCTACAGTGTGGTTACTGCTTGTTCAGAGCCTACAGCCGGTAAGTAAAACGTTTTAGCTTGTTTTAATTTAATCAAATGTATCTCTCACTTTCTCTAATTTTGCACTGTCAACCAAGTTATATGCTTCAGTTACTGAACCTTATCTACCTTTGACAGCTCTATGTTGTTTTCAAACATTTATGCACATATGTTTAACCCATTAGCATTCAAATTATTTTGTCAAATATGTTTATTCACATTGTTTTGAATTAATCATGCAATTATCTTGTAGTTTTGAGTGTTTGATGGTGTGATTGTTTATTTTTAGAATGTAGCATTGATGCAAGAGGCAGGATCTGGCCAGTTTGAACAGAAAAAAACTGGTAGAATATTCTAGATATGGCTGGTTTTAAATTCTCTAACCCTTTAGCATTTGTATTATTTTGTCAAAGTAATTTTTATCTATTCACATTGTTATGAATTAATTGTGTATTATCTTGTAGCTTTGAGATTTTGATGAGGTAACTGTTTAGAATGACATTGTTGGGTTGGTGTGAGAAGCCAAATCTGGCCAGTTTGAACATAAGAGGCAGAATATTTGGGTTGGATATGGCCAGTTTAACCCTTTAGTGTTCACATTATTCTGCCATAATTAATGCTTTTTTATCCACAT
>JAOPJW010004386.1:2805330-2820811 GCA_027122535.1 Octopus maya
ACGTCATATTAGAAGAAATGATTCTCAAGCTTCTGCTTGAGTATTCCGTTCGTATCGAGATGTGAGGGCGTCGTGTCGTAATGTTGTCAGGCAACAGAGAGGTCGAGGTTGTTGGTACTAGTAACTAGAGCAAAATTGAACCCAAACAAATTGAAGGGCTTGCATGCAGATCGGCACCTGGGGAAGTAGGAACAGGATGACTAGTGCTGTATCGACAATCCGGGATTAAGTTGCTTGCGTCTGGTTCGGTCTGGACATCCAGTTGGATGAGAAGAGGACGAAGCAGACTGGCCAATCTTACTCTGAAAGACCGAAGTGACGGACGCTTACGTTGCGTCCGTTATATGTTACACTCAACTGACTTGCTCTGTTCCAGCTTTTATCCGGACAGATCAGAGTAGCTGCTAGTTTTTGTAGAAGTACCGCGTTTCTCTGGTCAGGCGGTCCATCTGTTGCCAACATGTGCACGGTGTACTCGGAATGCTGTGACTGACGGTGCGTTTACAAACACCGAGGTTGCGAGATCTGCAGAAATTTCTGGATGGTGAGCTAGTATAATTGCCGTTTATCAAACACGTATTTCTACTGCTCGACTCTTTGACAGAGCTGCTATCTTGGTTCAAGCAAAGACCCAAACCTCTGGCCTCCGAAATGTTTTAGGTGCTCACAAACTCCTGTATGTCTGGTAATGCAGCCGATGGAACTTCCATGTGCGATTTCTGTAGATAACTAGGGGAAGGGAAGAGCAATATTGTCATATTGCCAACCAAAATCAACTAGCTAGTCGAATTCAGAGAATTTTCGACCAGAGCACTATGGATAAATTCGAGAAATCATTAGCCCAACAAGTAAGTACTACAGAAGGGCATTGCTGGTTGAAATAAACTTCACAGGTTCGGAAGTGCTATCAACCGTACTTGTTCGAAATGTTCGCAGAGCGAAGAAACCGTTCTGCACGCACTCTTTCAGTGTCCGAGGATTGCTAACTTGTACACTTGTATCTGACAACTGTTGTCGCGTCCAAGACGCATCCAGCATCAGCTATGTCCACATTGCTAGCAAGCAAAATAAAAAAGCCGGAAATTCATTAATTTAGGTTTATTTGAAAGTGAGAATTATTAGGATTGTGTGGTTTTATTGGCCTCAAATATTTCGCGTACAGTATCTCGATTCTTTGACTGTTTAAATTATATTGAAAAGGTAATACACAGGCTGTTTGGCTCTATGGTAGCATTTCAACCGTGACCATCCCGTCTATTTCCTTTAGTACTATGCACCACATTATCTATTGCAAAATAGTAGAATGTGATTTGAAGGTGATTAGACTGCTATTTCTAGCATGTCTACCTCGCCTGTGTACATTTTGTTGTCATAGTTCTAGACGGGCTATGATGAAAGGCATTCCAGTCATGACCATCCCTTCTTTCCAGGAGTATTTAAGGCTACATCATCCAGTGTACCCCTTTTTAGGGTTACGTTATTTAGTTTGTCCATACAATAGTTAAGACAGTAGAGTGAGAACTGGCTCTTATTTCTAGCAAGAACGAGCGTTTCCCTATCTCTAAAGTTCAGCTGACCATTAGTGGTTACCGTTGGGAGTATTTTGGAGCCTAGGTGCAAATAAATAAACAAATAAAATTGTTGCGATATATAGGCGCAGATGTGGCTGTGTGGTAAGAAGCTCGCTTCCCAACCACATGGCTTCGGGTTCAGTCCCACTGCGTGGCACGACCAAAGCCTTGTGAATGGATTTGGTAGACGGAACTGAAAGATGCCCGTCATATAAATGTGTGTGTATGTGTGAAATCCTGGGGTCGATTTGTTCGACTAAAATTCTTCAAGGTGGTGCTCCAGCATGGCTGCAGTCAAATGGCTTCAATAAAAGAATATATGAATGTAAATAGGGTCTTCTTTAGTTCCACCGGTATCATCAAACAAAAGTCTCTGTTATAAATAAAATTAAAATTCCTTTCTTGGAAATAAATCGTTGACAGTAACCTTTATGTCGAAGTCCCATATCTCAAGAAAAGGAGGTGGGATTTTTCCTTGAATTTCATACAACAATAATTACGATTCTAAAAAAAAATTCTAAAAATTTCAATTTTTTCCCTATGTGACATGGAACTTCGAAAGGCAGAACTTACACACACACACACACACACACACACACACATATAACTTGTTCATCATGTAGTTTTGAAATATTTTTTCCAAGATCGTTGTGAATATGTTATTAATGAGATCCAACCGCAACCATTATCATCATCATCATCGTTATTATTAAAGCAGCGCGATGACAATCGTTAGCATGCCGGACTAAGTGCTTGGCGGTATTTCGTCCGTCTTTATATTCTAAGTTCAAATCGCACCGTGATCAACTTTGCCTTCCATCCTTTCGTGGTCGATTAATTAAGTACCAGTTACGCATTGGAGTCGATGTAATCAACTTAATCCCTTCTCTCAAATTTGAAGACTTGTTTTTCTAGTAGAAAGGATTAATATTATTATCATTATCATTATTATTATTATTATTAAATACAACATAAATAAACATTAAAACTTTCTCTTAATGTTACTTTAGAATATCTTACGATTCGTCAAAATAAGTTCGGAAAAAGTTTTAGTTTCGTACTTTTCGTCTTATTCATTCATTCATTCTTTATTTTTTGTTTTGTTTTGTGGTGTGATTTTTCTTTGTAAATTCATTAAAGTATTTAAATTTCTAATGAAAAATTTTTTGATAAATAATTTTTTTTATTCTTCACTGATTTTTTAAACTAATTAATTATTTTTTTTTATTTCTTGCAGCTGCTGTATTGGTTGCCACGTGATCACTACATCCGGGTGATCGGCCATAGAAGAAATGGCGGTTGCCGTCGCAATTGTGTTGTGGGTATCAGAGCCGAGTGAAGCGATCTAGTGGGAAGGAGAAGTAAATACAATGAATTTGAAGTGGTGCAAGCATACGCTTTCTCTTCCTGTTTGAACTTAATCAAGATACATCAGCGATTATACAAATATGGCGGCCTTCGTTCGTGACTTTAACGTCTTACAACAAGAACTAGAGAAAACTAAAGAGAGCTTAAAAGATGTGGATGATAACATTAAGAAATTAACCGGTCGCGATCCGACCGAACCAGGTAGGACTGGACAGCAGCGAAGAATTCTTTTGGGATTTAACGAACGTGGTACAACCGACCCGGCTACTACTAATCGGAGCGGTAGAAAACGTGTGCTTCCTGTCGGCAAGTGGGCTGTTACCGAAGCCGATGCAGGCCCCCGGAAAAAGCGTGGAAACATCGCCAGCAGACTCGGTCCTCGACCCAGCCGATCATCGCAAGACAGCGGTGATGCAGACGAAATGGTACGCAAACCTTCGGTACCTTCGTCTGTGGTGGCTACATCTAGGGATTCGTTAACTCGTAAAGATATGCTCGATGCCCAAGGTAAAGACGAGCGAGGCATGGCAAGGAACAAACGCATGTTCGGCCTTTTGTTGGGAACTTTACAAAAATTTAAAGATGAGGCCAAAGATAAGAAAGATAAACACGATCAACGGAAACGAGTGGAGCTGAAGTTAGAAGAAAAAGCTCAACAGGAAAAAGATGAAATTCGTAAAGAACGTGAACTTCTGTTTCAGGTTCGTCGTGAGAAACAGACTAGGATTCGTTTATTAGAACAAAAAATGGAACTTGTTTCAACACACGAAAAATGTGAAGCAGAAATTCGCAAACTGACAAATTTTATTTGTACAAAAACTAAACCGTGCATCTTCTACTTACCGAAGATCCACACACCTGCCACCGAAAGTCGCCTGTCGGAAAGTACCAAAGTGGTGAATGAAATGATCGCCGAACGACGCCGGCGATTGACAGCCGAGATCAATGAACTTATGGGTCCCTCATCTTTCACACACTTAGCTGGGGAGGATGAGCATGGCCTGGACATGGAAGAAGACGACAGTGAAAATATTCCAGCTGGTCCTACAGGGAGAAGAGATGGTGGTGGGGCAGGAAGCGTTGATGGTGACAAACGTTATCCTATTCATTACCGCGGCAGTTCCGCAGGTAATAAAGACTGGTCAAGGAACAAAGACAAAAAGACATCGTCTAAGAAGTCATCAGGCGGTGGTGGTGGTGGTGGAGGAAATGATCATCATCAACATCATCAGGATTCTAAAAGTGGTAAACACGGATGGGAGGTACACCGAATGTCAAAATCTTGTAAAGATCAACAGTCACAGCTGCTGCAACAGGGTTCCACAGCCATCACCTCTTCCACTGCAGTCTCTTCTAAGTCAGTTTCAAATAAATGGCAGTTGTTAATGGAAATGGACAGTGGCTTAGAAGAGGACGAGGAACGTGTTGTAGTACCCAATACTGCAGCTCCAAACATAAGTCTGCCTATGACAACACTGCCACCGACGTCGTCATCATCTTCAGCACTTGTAACTCGACATGATGAAGATGATGATGATAACGGTGATGACGACGACGAGGAAGAAGAAGAGCGCGATGAACGTGGTGAGGTGGAAGAAGCTGGTGACAAAAGGGAAGTTTGTATAGAGGAGAATATTAATGGCACCGAGGACAGGCGCCTGGTAGATGCTAGTGGTGTTGCCAGCTGCCGGAGAGTTGTTTTGGCAGCAGATGTTGATGATGATGACGATGATGATGATGATGATGATGACGATGATGATAGAGGAGGTGGTGGTGGTGGTAATGATGATGATGATGATGAGGACAATGATGATGAAGAGGAGGAAGATGAAGGGGATGATAGCAATGATGTCCATAAACCCTAATAACAAATGATGCAAACATAAACAAACTCTACATACATTGGTTTTGGTTTCATTAGATCTTTAATTTACCATATTTCATGTTTCATTATATTATTTTTAAAATTCGTATCTGATGGTTTTTTTTTGTTATTTTTATTTATATATTCTGATAATTGTTTCCCCCCACCTGTTTTTCTTTGCCACACCCACCTCTCCTACCCACCCTCCAAAATTTTATTTGAGAGGTTTATAAGAATTGGTAAAACACGAAGTTTAGACATAAGTTATTATTACTACCATGCTCGTTTATATATTTTTTGTAATTCTTTCATATATACATACAATGTATCTTGGACTGTATATGGTAACTGAAGTATGTTTAAATGTGTGACCACAACAAAACGCTCATAATTTATGGCGTGTGTGTTTGTTTGCGTGTATGTGTGTGTGTGTGTGTGTGTATGCATATGTGTATATATATATATCTGAGAGCCTTGAACTTTTTTGTTGGAATTTATTGTGGGGCATTGAAAGTTTAAACATAACTACTTTTATCCACTCATGCATTATATATGTGTGTGTATATCATTGTTCAATCTAAGAGGACAGATGCATATATGTGTGAGTGTATCAGAATCACATTCCTCATTTAGAGTTTGATACACAAGCATTAAAATGAAATGCTGTTAAATGGTGTCAGTGTGAAGTTTTGTAAAGGCCCAAGAGTAAAAACATTTGTTAACAACAACAGTATCAAGTGTATGTTTGAACTGTCTTATATTTTACAGGTGTTGGTGCCAGTTTGCTGTTAAACCTGGTTCTGACAACTTTGATTGCATCTAAACACCTTCACTGCACTCGTTAGCATTATTTAAACACCACCTTTGACAACCCACGTGATTTAATCTTGAAAAAAAAAAAAGTATTGGATAAGGGGCAGGCTAGCAAATTTCTCTTCAATCACATCAGACGACAAGCTGGCAGAATCATAAGCATGTTGGGCAAAATGCTTAGCAGTATTTCTTCCTGCACACTGTGTTCTGAGGTCAGCTTTGCTTTTCATCGTTTTTGGGGGCTGATAAAATATGTACCAGTTGAACACTGAGATTGATCAGCTTAACCTTTCCTTTAAAATTTCTGGCCTTGTGTAAAAATTTGAAACACTTAATCAAGGCAGTGTGCTAGCAGAATAATTAGCATACCAGGTGAAATGCTCAGCAGCATTTCATTTATCTTTATGTTCTGAGTTCAAATTCCGCTGAGGTGGACTTTGCCTTTTGTCCTTTCAGGGTCGATGAAAGAAGTACCAGTTACTCACAGGTCAATATAATCAGCGAGTCCCCCTTCCCCAAAATTTTAGGCCTTGTACCTAGAGTAGAAAGGTTATTATTATAATTAAAGTGGTGGGCTGGCAGGATTGTTAGCATTCAGGGCAAAATGCTTATTGGTGTTTTGTCCATCTCTGTGTTCTGAGTTCAGATGCCATTGAGGTTGACTTCATCTTTCATCCCTTTCAGTCTCAATAAAATAAGTACCAGTTGTGCACTGGTTTCAATGTAATCAACTTACTCCCTCCTCTAAAATTGCTGGCCTTGTACTAAAATCTGAAACCATTATTATAATTAGGGTGGCAAGCTGGCAGAATAATTAGTGCATCAGACAAACCATTTAGTGGTGTTTCTTTCAGTTCTTTGTTCTGAGCTCAAATCACACCAAGATCAAATTTGCCTTTCATCCTTTTGGGACTGATAAAATAAAGTACCAGTCAAGTACTGCAGTTTGTATCGTCAACTAGTCCCCGTCCTTCAAAATTGTATGCCTTGTACCAAAATTAGAAAGAATTATGATTTATTTTGGTGGTGGTGGTTGGATGTAATAAATATGTTTATTTCATTTTGCTGCTGTCACCTTTAGGATATGCATAAACCACATAAGCTCACACTTTGCCATCCATTGAATTATTAAGTTATTGGGAAGAATCCTGGTTTAAGCATCCTTTATTTCTCCCCATAACTTGCTTATTTTTTGGAATTTTCAGAAAATGTTTGCAAATATGAGTTCTACACACAGGAATTGATATGATTATGCAAAAAAGTATTTTTGTGTATGTGTGATTTAAGGGTAATTTAGCAGTTACTTTTAGCACGTCTCACAAGCCCCTATTACCTTCCTTGTTTCTTTGTCTCTCTGACATGTATTGATGTCTTTTCACTATTTTTCTCCTCTAAACACATTTAATGGAATGATGATGCATCCAAAGGTGGTCTATTGCTGGGGAAGTTATGAGGTGTTCTATGGAGTGCTTAAACCAGAATTCTGCCAGTTCTTGTGCCTAGACATGAGACATTAATGTAGAAAAAGATAAATGTGAAGCAATGCCAAACTCGATACTTTTTTGGTATTTAGTTTGTAGTTGTCTGTTTTCTTTGAAACATAGCTCAAAATTCCACCAGGGTTATTGACATTATTATTTTGCTTTTCATCCTTGAAGACTGATTGATTAAATAAGTGCTAATAATGTACTGGTGTACTCTCTGAAAAATGTGGACCTTGAATTAAAAAAAAATATGATTGTTTTGATACTGACATATTTGAGACTACCCCTTTTTGGTTCTATGATGCAAAATTCAAGTTTTTAAAGATATCCAAATTAAAAACCTCCCATCAAAATTTCATGTTCATTTATGACGATGTTATTTTACTAAATTCTTAATTATTTTCAAAATTAATCAAACAGAAAGTGTGTTTCAACAGAAATGTCTTTCATCTTTTGCTTGTTTCAGTCACACTGCGACCAAGCTGAAGCACTGCCTTGAAGAATTTTAGTTGAACAAATTGACTCCAGTACTTTTTTTTTTTTTAAAGCCTGGTACTTATTCTATCAGTCTGTCTTGCCAAACCACTAAATTAACACCAGCTGTAAGGCGGTGGTGGGGAGACAGACATACTCACAAATGGGCCTCTTTCAGTTTCCATCTAACAAATCTACTCACGAGGCTTTGGTTGGCCTGACACTTGCCCAATTTGCCATAAAGTGGGACTGAACCTGGACCCATGTGGTTGAGCAAAAAGAGTTAATATTGTGTTACTTAGTAGCAAGAATACAAATTCCTCTGAGGTTGGCTTTGCCTTTCATGCTTTCAGGGTCAATAAATTAAGTACCAGTTGGATACTGGGGGTCAGTGTAATCAATTAGCTCATTCCCCATCAAATTTCAGGCCTTGTGTCTGTAGCAGAAAGAATTATTGTGTACTTCTTGGAGGTGCACTATAATTGTTATGAAAATTGTTTGAAGTCTGTCAAGGTTCCAACTTAACCTTTCATTCTTACGATTAGAAAATGAACAGCAGTTAAGTACTAGAGCTGACCTAATCAACCAAGCTCTTTTTGTATTTGAAATTGTGATGGACCATATCCAGCCAAAATACTCTACCTGTTTTATGTTCAAACTGCCTAGATTCAACTTCTCACACCTACCCTAAAATATTCTACCATGTAACGCATGACTAATTCAAAACAATGTGAATAAAAAAGCATTACATTTAACAAAGAAATCTGAATACTAAAGCGTTAAACAGTTTACAGAATTTAGTTACATTCTAAATTGAAACGTTTGGGAGTTGATTCAGTTCATTCTCTTCTTCCGTCACGAATTTGTTGTCGCTTGAGCTGCTATAAGAAATAGTTATTACTGATGCCTACAGAGGTGGCAGAAATCAGAATGCCACCATACTTATTTTTGAGAGGTAATTTTCATCCCCTCTTGAACATGGATGTTGTATTTGAATAAACTATTCTCTGGTAGTTACCCTTTAAACTGGCCAAACTATTCTTCCTGTTTTATGTTCAAACTGGCCAGGTCCAGCCTCTCACAACTACCCTACAATGTTAGTCTAAAACAATTATCAGTCACTTAATCAAAATCTCAAGGCTACAAAATAATGCAGGATAAATTCAAATAAATGTGAATAAATAGGTTTTACATCTGGTAGAATAATCTGAATGCTAAAGGGTTAATTTGAAAATTAATTGCCAAATATACAGTAACAAAATAGTTAATCCTCTTTTTTGTGAGACAGTACTGAACTACATTGTCAATTGACTGCTTGTAATGCAAGCAGTCAGGTCTGAATCACCATTTCTGATAAACAAAAATACAAGAAAAATTCTTGCTACCCATTACATATTATTGGCAATAGATTATTCCAAATATATATTTCACACAATTTCTAATGATGTGAATTAATCATTGATTTCATTTTGCCTTTGCCTCTACTTTCTCTCTTCTTAAATATATGCTTATACCTGCCTACCACATTTATTTTCTGTTACTATCTCCTTTCTCTAGTGTTCAATGTTGGATATGAATATGGTTAAACACCTATTATTTAAAATTACTACTCAAATTCATTGGATCTTGTGAGAATAGGAGAGATTTTCTTTGGTAGCTTGTTTTGGTTTCCACTTTAAAAACATCCAGTTAATTTTTTAGTAAATTTCAACTTCTAATATGAAAATTGGTTTTCAACTCATATACACACACACACGTGTACATAGATTGGTAACAAATTGGCAAGGTCGTTAGACTTTCAGGTACAATGCATTACTATATTCCAGCTTTCAGTACACCAAGGTCAACAATGCTTTTCATCCTTACAAAAGTTGATAAAATCAAGTTACCAGCATCCCAGTACTGGTACAGACCTTTTTTCCCTCCAGCTATCACATTCTGAATTCTCTGGGTGAAGAGTGAGAAAGTTAGGAGTGGTGCCTCTATCAGCTCACAACTACACAGACACCTAAAATCATTAGAGAAAACATTGTACTTACTAGTAGCATGTTACACTCTGTTGTAAGTGTCAGCCACATTATATGAATATGAATCTATACACACCTTACACAAAGGTTTTATACCCTTCCCTGCAATGTATAAAATTCCATTTACCATCTGTACGTTTAGCCAAGATATGTTAATGTGAGTTTGTTTGTAAAACTATTAACTTAAATGCCTTCACACTTGACAGTAAAGTGTTACAGCTTTCCAAGCCTTTTTGGCTTTTATCTCTTTGCTGTGTTGTATTCATGGACAGGACACATATCATCCAGCTGTACATCGGTAGCAAGCATGAAGTACAGATCACAAACTGCTGTAAGCAGTGAACTTGTTGATACAGAAAAAACTGCAGTTAAATTGTCGTCCCTATCAGGAGATGGAATGTCCATCAGTTACACCCTGGTAACTGTTTGATAGAAAAAAAAAATGTACGAGGGCTGCTGAAAAGTTTTTGGCTTTAGGTAAAAGAAAATACTGGAGCACCAGTTAATTAAGATTTTATTCAGCATGTTCCCCTCTCACACTTATTGCAGAGGTCCTTCAGTTTTTTAAGCCCTGTAAAAGAACTCAGAAGGTTGGGCCTCTGACCAGGCCTTTCACAATATCCTTAAAGCCAGGAACTTTTCAGCACCACATCATGTATATATATATATTACGAATGGAGTACTGAAAATTCCCTGGTTTTAAGTAAAGGAAAATACAGGAGGATCAAGTAATTATGATTTTATCCAACATATTTCCCTCTCAGATTCACATACTGTGGTGATCCTTCAGTTTTTATAACCCTTGTAAAAGAACTCGGAAGGCTGGGCCACCACCCAAGCCTTCTGTGATTACCTTGAAGCCAGGACCTTTTCAGCACCCCCTTGTAAATGACCACTTAGGATTTCACTGTCCTACTCCTCAATAATATTGTTCATACATTCATTGGTTTTTCCCTTCACCCTTGTTCATAAATTGAAGACTTTAGCTTTTTCTCACCTGCAAGAACTAACACTGAATGAAATAACTGTCTTTTGCAAGAGATAAAAAACGATTATTCCATTGCGATAAAAAATGAAATGGTGAAAAACAAAAAAAGTAAAAGAAACTGGAATTTTAATAAATACTATATCTGATTTATTTATCATTTTTTCTTTTTCTCACTTGGTGATTTTTAAAGTGAAATTATTATTGGAGATTAAGTGAATTGTTATTTTTTTGTTATTATTATTAAGGAGTTGAGCTGGCAGAATTGCTAACACACCAGGTAATATGCTTAGCAACATTTTGTTTGTCCTTAAATGTTTTGAGTTTTAATTCCGCAGGTTGACTTTACCTTTTATCCCTTTGGGGTCGAAGGTAATCAACTTAGTCTCTTCCCCCAAAATTTCAGGCCTTGTACCCGTAGTAGAAAGAATTATTATTTTTAGAATGGTAAGCTGGCAGAATCATTTGCATGCTGGGCAAATTGCTTAGCAGCATTTCATCCATCCTTATGTTCTGAGTTCAAATTCCATTTCATCCTTTCAGGGTTGATAAATTAAATACCAGTAAAACACTGGGGCTAATGTAATCATTACCTTTCGGAATTGATGTAACCAACTAGTCCACTCACTCAGAATTTTCAGTTTTGTGTCTTCAGTAGAAAGGATTATTATCAAGGCATTGAGCTGGCAGAATCATTAGTATGCTGGACAAAATGTTTAGTGGCATTTTTTCCAGCTTTATATTCTGACCTCAAATATTACCAAGGTTCACTTTGTCCTTCATCCTTTTGGAATCAATAAAGTAGGAACCTGTAACAGCACCCATGTGGTGCCACGCATAAGAACCCAGCTCACCCTGTAAAATGGCTGGTGTCAGGAAGGGCATCCAGCTGTAAAAACCAAACCAAGACAGAGTGGAGTTTAGTGCAGCTTTTCAGCTTGCTAGCTCTGGTCAAACTGTAGCGTGACACAAGAAGCTAACGCCATTTTGTGCAAGATCTCGCCGGCAGCCATTACCATGTCCAAGACAAGAGCGAGATCTTGCCTACAACCATGTTTGCCATGCACGAGACCACAGCAAGGCTCACATGGGCAACATCTATTTAAGGAGGTGTATCAAAAAGGAGTTTCTCTCGCATTCGCGCTCATGCTGAACAACACTGCAAACTGGCAGCTCACAGCGGATTCTTAATCTGGTTTAACTTTACCCGTTATCTCCAGAGGTAATGTACCTCACGTGAACGGAGCTACAATGAACCATGCGCTGCCATACAGATGGTCGCCGGGAGCGAACCCCCATGAACGAGAACTAAAATAAACAACCATTGAATTGCATCCGCTTATAAGCTTCTTCTTTGGAGTTCTAGATCCTAAGACTACAGGAAATAATTGTAATGGGAGAAGGAGATACTCCACAGCTATCATGAACCTTCTAGTCCTATTATAAAACCATCCAACCCATGCCAACTTGGACAACAGATGTTAAATGATGATGATGCGTATGTATGCATGTATATGAAAGGCAAGGCAAATCTGTACAAATTCATATGCATATGTATGCCAGTATATTTGTGAGTGTATGCATGGATTCACACATATTGTGTGAACAAATACGAGTATGCATGTCCTTAAAAGTATTAACAGATACTGTGCCCCCTTGCAAATGTACACGTATGTGTGCAGACAAGACTGGCAAATAAGGCAGAAAGAGTTGTCACCCTTGAACCTCTGAAACTCCATTTTTTTTGTTAGTTTTTTTTTCCATGACACCTGATCACAAAATCTTAATTACCACCTCATTCACCCAAATCCAGTAACAAGGCTTTGGTGACTTGAGACAATAGTAAAAGACACTTGCCTAAGGTGCCACGTAGTGGGACTGAACCTGGAAATATGTTGTTGGGCAGCAAGCTTCTTATCACACATCTATGCCTATTTAATTAGTTTTGGGAAATCACCCAATTCAATTTGATGAAAAATTCTTATATTTGCAATCATACTCTTTTAAGCATTACCCAACACTCCTGACCACAGGTGAGGGCAGGCTTTAAACCCTATCAAAAAACAAAAAAGAACTAATTTAACGCAACAAAATCTCTGTAAACTAATAAATTCCTAAGCAAGAAGGAAGAACAATTATGCAACATCAATGTATGGTATAATATATAAAACAAAACCCCCGTAAACCAAGAAACCAAGAACTCCCTAAACAAGTTTAAGTTAGGTTAGTTCTCTCTGCGCCACAAGACACAAAGTTGCAACACAATCTCTCCAACCAGTTCTGTTTTCTGCAATTGTCCTGGTCTCATTCCAATTCTTCCACCCTTCTTGACTCCTTTCCTTGTGAATGGTCCTTTGCCATGTGGTTTTAGTGTACCCTACTGCTCTATTTCCCTTCAGGCTGCCACCATATAATTGCTTTCTTGATCTTGTTTGAGGACATGTTCAATCCAGTTCCAACATTTGTCTCTATTTCATCACTGATCCTGTTGCTGCCCTTTGTCATCTCAATTGAGTAATTTCAGGCTCTTTGCAACCACTTGATGTTGAGCATTCTCCTACAGCATGGGAATTGGACGTCATCTATTGTTTTTCTTCTATTTTCATCACTATCCAGTCTTGAACAGCTTCAGCTTCATTTTGCAGACTACACCTTTACTTCTCCATATCTTTGCTAGATTGTAGAATGCTCTCCAGGCTTTGGATATTCTGTTTTTAATATCCTCTGTCTAATCCTATGAAAACTAGAATTTTAATGAAGGCAAACTTAGAAGCACAAAAACACAGGACATAATGTTCCTATCTTCAGCTACCTAAAAGATATCACTGAATGACAGGCAGAGCCTTGATGTCTCTCTGTGCAACAGTCTCAAACGACAACATCCGAGAACAATACTGGCAGCAGCTCACCACTGAAGACGAAGTTCAGCAGTGCAGGCAAAAGTGGTTTGGCCATGTCTGCAGCATGAGCACCAGACGACTACCACACCAACTTCTGTGGCAGCTACAACCCACACACTGGAGAATCCAGAGCAGTGCACCAAAGAAGTCGTGGCCAAAACAAATTGAAGAAAACCTGAAGTTGCAGTGCCTGAACCTCATGTATGCTGAGGCCAGCATCATGGATCGGAAAGCATAGAATAGCATCATCACCAGAGTTCATCATCCAGAGACAGCAATGCATTCATTGAGGACAGCCTCCAGTTGCTAGCTAGGGATTTTACTTACTTAATAGATGGCTTCATTATGGCTTCAACATCTGAACAGCACCATTCAATTATGAAGGCATGGCGTAGTGGCTAGAATGCTTGGTTCATGATTATAAGGTCAAGGGTTCAAATCCTGAACCAGACACTGTGTTGTGTCCTTGAGAAAAGCATTCCATTTCACATTGCAACAATCTTCTCAGTTGTAACACATATTGGCATCAGTGTATGCATGTATGTGTGTGTGAGTGTTAGCTTCTCCTTGTCTTGAAACTGTGTAAATGTCATTAATTTCTAATATTTCTGCAAAAACAAGGTAAATGAGGAGGCAAAATCATTAGCAACACCAGGCAAAATCATTAGCAACACCAGGCAAAATGCTTAGCAACACCATGCAAAGTGCTTAGCAACATTTTGTCCATCTGTACATTCAGAGTTCAAATTCCACCAAAGTCGACTTTGTCTTTCATCCTCTCAGGGTTGATAAAATAAGTACCAGTTGAGTGCTGGGGGTTGATGTAAATGACTTACCTCTTCCTTGAAATTTCTGGCCTTGTGCTATAATTTGAAATCAATATTTTCTGTGAAAACATGTCTGGAAATGGAAACAGGTGAATGTTAGTCTTGCTTGGAAACAGGTGAGGGTTAGTGATGAGAGGAGACATCCAGCCATAGAAAATCTGCCTCACTGAATTCAATCTGATACATGCAGGCATGGAAAAGTGAACATTAGAACAATGATGATGATGATGATGATGATGATTTAGAGTGCTAAGTCTAACATGTTGCCAGGTTTAACACCACCAACTGGTCTCTGAATGCTTTTAATAGGGTTCTCTTTGTTGTAAGCATTCTGACCAGATTGCCAGTTATCTCTCTTGTCTGTGTTTTACCTGCAAAAGTTTAGGGATTACATCAGCCATTTAGAACTCACCGGTTTGCTGGGGGAGTTTATGACAGTCATAAACACTGCCCCTCTTTAACTTATAACAAATAACAAAAACAAAACAGAAAAAAACTAGTACAGTACCTGTCAAAAATGATGGGGTTTATATGAATATGGAATATATTATGCAAATATAATGTAATGAATACATATACACATAAATGGAGATGTGTGTATGTGAGTGTAGATGTACACAACTACACACATCTGTAACAAATGTCAACACTTTTGTATTTTCTCTCAAGTGACGATGATGAAAGCGTGTATAACTTTCATTCTATCAGTTTCCATGTCCCCACCCCCTCCAACAGCATTTGTTACTATATTTACAACATCTTTTCTCTCTAAAACTGATATATGCTTCTCTCTTTTGTAATCAAACAGTTATTCACTCTCTCTCTCTCTCTCTCTACCTATCTATCTATCTATCTATCTATCTATCTATCTATCTATGTCTGTCTGTCTGTTTGTCGTTGCTCCTTCACTTATGACATTGCTTTTACATGCTACCTTCTTTCTCTTCTTTCTTTTCCCTTATCTCTGGCTCCCCCCCCCTTTTAACATATGTCACACTATCTACTCACTTGTTCTTCAAGCACACTATCTTGACACACTCTCTCCCTTGCTCGTTCTCTCTCTATCTACCTTTTTAACCTCTCTCTCTCTCTCTCTCTCTCTCTCTCTCTCTCTTTATTGCTTTTTGCAAACATGACATTCCAACAGAATGTGTGGATGTATGTGTGC
>JAOPJW010004386.1:3643396-3654001 GCA_027122535.1 Octopus maya
GAGAGAGAGAGAGAGAGAGAGAGAGAGAGAGAGTTATTCTGGTCAAGTTGTTTTGATATTCTATACTATACCAGCAGTGACCCAATGAGCTGTTCAGGGTCATGGTACAGGTTTCCATAGCATAAAATCTATAGTTGCAGTAAAAGAAGTTAATTATTAACATCCTTGTTTTCGAATGAATGGAATAAATGAAAGATCTGTGTATGGAGAAAAGAGATGTAAAGAACACACAATGCTATGTAACACAATACAGCTGTCACGCACCTACCTGAACTGAACTAATTATTGATAAATATGAAGTAATTAGATAACTTTAATACCATGTTGGGAAAGTGTTTATTGTCTCATTTCCCCCTCATGTCTTTCTATTTTCTCTTTTACTTGTTTCTGTCATTCGACTGTGGCCATGCCGGGGTACTGGCATGAAGGGCTTGGTTGAATGAATCAACCTCAGTATTTTTAAGTCTGGTATTTATTCTATTGGCCTCTTTTGCCAAACTGCTAAGTTACAGAGTGTTGTGTGAGAGTATGATGCCCCTTAGAGAGAATGGACTTGAGTACTACATATAAATAGTAGCAGTTTGAATAAGTGAGGTAGTTCATGCTAGTTCCACAGTAAGTGGGATGATAGTTCAAAATTTACAGTTTAAGTTAGTGTGTTAGATTGTTGGTTCTTATAAGATTTTTGTTGTGTTCTTTGTGGTTACTGCCATTTGTTTCAATTATATTGCTATTACACTGTTGCAGTATAACTTTATTCTGCCCAAAAAGTCAGGTGTGATTGGTTTCTAAGAAACCATAGAACTGCTTTCAAGAATTTTTTGTGATAGATGTTCATTATTCAATACCAGAATGGAGGGTTGGAACTTAACAAAAAAATGAGGAGGGTAATTTTATCACCTATAAGAGAGTAGTCAACCATATGTGAAAAAATGTCAAACTCCAGGATTTCACTCAAGATATGTTCAAATCACTTATCTTCATACAAGGACTTGTAGCATCTGAAGATAGAGAAATTCAGGCAAGGATTCTCTTGGAAATGGAGCAAGTGAACCAGGATTTATCTCAATAGACCATCGCAAAAAGATGTCAGAAATCGTAAACATGATGTGAAAAAAATGAAGACTCTGCAAAAATTCAGATGTGTCATCTCAGGAAGCACAATAAAAAAAAAGTGTCTGGCCCCAGTTTGTGTTATGGTTGTTGTGCCCTACACTACAAAAAGGGTTGTCTGTTTAAAGACAAAAAGTGCTGTAGTAGTCAGAAGCTGGGGCACAGGAGTTCTCGCTGTAGAACAAGACTACAAATCTCAAACACAAAAAGTTCTAAGGTGTTTTTTGAACGGAGAGTGATTGCGACAGAAAAACAAGAAAATTCACACACTTAAAAATAAATGATGTGAATATCAAATTACAGCTATACACAGGTAACGGCATCTCAATTATGAACGTGAATACTTGGAAAAAAATTGGTGAACTAAGATTAAATAAAACAGCAAAAATAGTGTGTCATGTAACGGGCAATGAATTACATTTCATAGACAAAACATGCATTGATTTCACATTTCGAAGAGAGACACATGAAACAAAATTATTCGTTATGGATAATACAATCAATCTGTTTGGCACAGATTGGTTAGAACTATTCAATTTATGGCACCTCCCTATAAACCTTTACTGCAATATCATAAATGGTTGTCCTGTTGAAAACATGTCTTCAGAAGAACTGAAGAAAAAATTGAAAAAAATGTTCCTGCAAGTGTTATCAGAGGATTTTGGTCCATGTAGAAAGACAGAAGTCTTTTTCCAAGTAAGTGAAAGTGCTGTGCCTTTATTTAAAGCAAACAGAAAAGTACTGCTCATGGCTATTGAAACCATAAATGAAGAGTTGGACAGACTTGAAAAGAGTAGAGTCATCAAAAAGGTGGATTACTTGAAGTGGGCAGCACCCATAAATGTATTTTAAAAAAAATAATAAAAGACTAAGCTGTGTACTGATTTCTCTACAGGATTGAACAACTGCTTAAAAACATATCACCATCCACTGCTGGCTGCAGAGGATATTTTTTTGAAACTAAATGGTGCAAACATTTTTAACAAATTAGATCTGTCTGAAACCTATTTACAGATTGTCAAAGTATTTGACAATAAATACACATACACACAGAGGATTGTACAGATACACATGATTACTTTTTGGATTAAAAGTGGTACCAGCAATATTCCAGCAAATCATGGATACTATGTTATCTGATTGTGAATTTGCAATCCCAAGCTTGGACGATATTTTGATCAAGAAAATTAAAGTTTTCAAGTTCACTTAGAGTGAAGAGACATGTGAATTCTTTCTACCCCAATCCAAGTACAAATTCAAGGAAGTCTCCTGCAGAACTGATGTTTGCAATAAAATCCATTTTTGATATGCTATTATCAGAGAAAAAAAAGACATAAAGGAAATACAAGAGTCAATGAAATACATCTATAGAATCTATAGAAACGGTAAAGAAGGCTGGGAAAATGACCTTGTTACCAGAAAAATTGGAAGTATGATATATCTAATTAAAGGCTTACATGGTAAACATAAGAGACAGAGAAATTCCCATAGCAGTATTCTGTGAAATATTCGATGTACTGGTATCAAAAGTAATAGAGTTTCAGAGAACCAGCATGAGAAAAAGAAAGCAGACAGAAAACCTTGAGATAACGCCCAAGTGAAAGAGATACTAAAAAGACAAAATATATTTATAAAGAATAAAAAATTTCTTTATTCCTTTGGAACATGAAATCTCAAAAGGGGAGATGTTGTGCAAGAATGGACTGGACCATATAAATAGTAGCAGTCTGAGTAAGTGAGTTAGTTGGGAATGTAAGTGCCAAATTAAGTGAGGCTTAAAAAAAAAGAGGACAAAATAAATGGTGCAATGCAGGAACGTGTTTGGTGGGGTCAAACCCATTCTGTGTCCATTTTTTATGTTTCACCTTCATTCATAATTATATATTTATTTATATCCTCTGATAAGTCCCCGACCCCGTTTGTCCCTTGTATTGTCCCCTCTTTGTTTAACCCTTGTGGTTCTAATAAAATCATCGTGCTAGTTTCACAGTAAGTGTGTTGATAGTTCAAAGTTGGAGTTAGTGTGTTGGATTGTTGGTTCTTAAAAGATTGTTGTTACGTTACGTGTGGTTGCTGCTGTTTATTTTGATTATATTGTTATTACACTTTTGCAGTGTATTCATTTATCCATAAGGATATAACAGAGACATAAACAAACTAACACACAAAGACACACATACAAAGATAGATGCACACGTATGCAAGCACACAAAGACACACACATGCACACACATCATGGTGGGTTTCCATACAGTTCCTATCTACTAAATTTATTCACAAGGTTTTGGGTGGCGTGGTACCACAGTAGAAGATACTTGCTCCATAGAAGACACTTGCCCCATAGAAGACACTTGCCACGCAGAGGGACTGAACCTAGAACAATGTGGGTGGGAAGCAGACTTTTCACCACACAGTCACTAGTCATTCTTTTTAACTACAATCAATAATCTGAAGTGAGACAGATTCCTCCTGGATTTGTTGTTGCTGCTGGCAGTGTAACATGAAACACTAAAACATGAAATAACAATAGATTTTATGATTAACAGCATGCAGTCAGATAATCTACTACAATGAACTGACAGATTTGTTAGAGAGCCAAATGAAATATCTTCCAGTAATTGTTGTGACTCAACATCCTGAGTTTAAAATCTCAACGAGGTCAGTTTAACTTTTTATCCTTTCAGAGTCAATAAAATTAAGTAGCAGTCTCATAATGGAGTTGATAGTGAAACAACACCCTCACTAACCTTTTCTCCTTAAAATTGTTGGTCTTGTGCCTAAGAACTAATTATGATTAACAATATGATTAATAAGATTAATGATAGAAAAATCTATAATATCAGAAGTGTGAAGATGCTTGGAGAACAGTGAAATGTGGTTCCTAAGGAGAATATTGAGGATAGGATGGACAAAGTGTCAAATGAAGAAGTGATGACCAGGGCTGTGGTAAATAGGTAAGTGCTCATTAGATAAGGGCCAAGCAACTGAGATTTTTGGGTCATGTAATGATGAAAGAGCACCTGGAAAATTTAGCAATGACTGGAAAGATTGAAGGGAAGAGAAATAGATGAAGAAAGATGATACAGATGTAAAGCTTGATGAATTGGTTGGAGGAAGAAAGAAGCATTAAACATCGAGAAGTGGAATTGTTACACAAAACTAAGAACAGAAAATTGTGGCAGAACATTATCACCTTTGTCCTACATTCTGAACATGGCACCTAACGGGACAAGTAACTGATATTTCTTGGTCATGTGATGAAAAAAGAGGGCCCAGAGAATTGAGTGATGAGTGGAACGACTGAAGAAGCAGAGGAAGGAGAAGGATGGTATAGATATCAGTCTTGGTGAACTGGTTGGAATGAATTAAACATGAGGAAGAAGAACTGTTACAGAAAACAGAGAATAGAGAATTGTGACAGGATATTATTGCTTACATCCAACATTCTGAATGCAAAGAAAGAAAAGAATAGAAAGGTTGGCAGAATCATTGGCACACCAGACAAAATGCTTTGGAGCAATTCTTTCTTCTTTTTTTCTAGTTTTGCTTTCTGAGTTTAAATTCTGCCAAGTTCAACTTTGCCTTTCATCCTTTTGCGGGTCAATAAAATTAAGCATGGGGGGAAGGACTGTCTTTGTAATCGACTAGGTGCCTCCCCCAAAGTTTCAGGCTTTGTGTCTTTAGTTGAAAGTAAAAAAAAAAATCTGTTTAACAGAGTGAGAAATTTTTAGAATAAAGTACAGGATCTGAAGAAACTGGTGTACATTTTGTCTGCTACTTTTGATCCAAAAGAGAGTTTGTAGAATGTTAATAAGATAAGTTGCGATGAAGAATGAGACGTATGTTTTGATGTTTTGGGCTGTTGCTCTTCAACAGAGAGTTAGAAAGATATGAAGATGTAGGAAACTTGCTTGTTGTCAGCAAAGACAAAAGACAGTGAAGGGGGGATGTTGGGTGAGTGCTGTATAAAATGAGGGAGGACGGACAAAGAGGTGTACTGTGAAAGAGAGAGAGAGAGAGAGAGAGAGAGAGAGAAAGAGAATGGAGAGACAATGAACAAGAAAGTGGATGGCAAGTTGCTGGCTGTAGCAAGAAATAAGAACTATGGAAGTAAATAACTGCATAAAGTCTTCTAGATATGTCGTCATCATCTTCCTCCTCTTCCTCCCTCCTCCTCCTCCTGTAAGCTGCAGCCATCAAAGGCTGTTGGCATCTTGCATTGCAAGTTTGGGGTCTAACAGTCTGTGAAGCACCACTTGGTAGCAGATACAATTCATTTTTCAATTCAGTACAATGTAAAAGCACAGTGGTTAGAGCATCAGGCTCACAATCATGAGGTAGTAAGTTCAATTCCCAGACAGGGTTGTGTGTTGTGTTCTTGTACAAGACACTTTATTTCACATTACTCCAGTTCACTCAGCTGTAGAAATGAGTTGTGACATCACTGGTGCCAAGCTGTATCAGCTTTTGCCTTGGCCTTGGATAACATCAGTGGCATAGAGAGAGGAGGCTGGTATGCATGGGTAACTGCTGATCCTCCATAAACAACCTTGTCTAGACTTAGGCCTCAGAAGGTAACTTTCTGGGAGCAATCCTATGGTCATTCATGATTGAAGGGTGTCTCCACTCTTTTAACCCTTTACAATGGAATGGAGTGATGGGAAATAAAGTGTCTTGCCCAATGGTAAAATGGACAGCCTAGCTTAAGATTCAAACCTGCAACCTTATAATTATGAATCCAATAGTTTAGCTATAAGGTTGATTCTTTTCACTAATTACCCCATAATTATTAGCAGTTATTGATCAGGTTCATAGGCTCAGGCTTGCTTCCCAACCATCTGACCTTAGGTTCAGTTTCACTGCATAGCACCTTGGGCAACTGTCTTCTATAGCCCTGAACTAACCAAATGGTAGATGGAAATTGAAAGGTACTCCATGTGTGTGTGTGTGTGTGTGTGTGTGTGTGAGTGTGTGTGTGTGTGTATGTGTGTGTGTGTGTGTGTGTGCGTGTTTCTTTCTGTTTTACTTCCCCACCATGTGACAACCAGTGTTGGTATGTTTACATCCCCATAACTTAGTGGTTAAGAAAAAGAGACTGATAAATTAAATACCAGATTTAAAAATAAGTACTGGTATCAATTTGTACAGCTAAACCCTTCAAGGCAATGTCCCAACATGAGCCCCAGTCCAATGGCTGAAACATGTAAAATGATAATGTTCCTTTAGATTCTAAGTTCAAACCCCAGAGTCAACACCACTTTTCATTCTTCTGGGGTTGATAAAATGAAATAGCAGTAAAATATTGGAGTCAACTAATTGTAGTTTTTCTCAAATATATTTCTGATCATATGCCAATGTTAGAAATCAATAATTGTTTTTGTGTTGTAAGAGATACACCAGCAAATATTTAACAGAACTAATTAACAATGGATGTCTAAAGCAAATTTTTTAGCCTCACAGTTTTCACAACCGATTTTTCTTGTATCCAACATAGGATGTTACACACTTTGCAAATCTGTAGCTCTGTTATGAAACAAACATCAACTTCTCTATGTGGACCGGGCATCAGGCACCAGGCCATGTGGAACCCCCAAATTCTGTTTCCAAGACCAGCTCAAGACCCCTCTCCTTGGCTGCCCCACTGACCCAAATAGCTGAGAGACAATCACCAAGAACCACTCAAAGTGGCAGCATGTCATCATCAAGAATGTGGACCAAATAGAAAGAGACATCAAAGATGCAAAGAGTAACTCACACTTTCTCATCTCCTGTCAACCCTCCCCTATGATAAATGCTTCTAGCTCTTCTATGCCACCCTTTGCCTGAACAGCCACCTCAGACACCAGCACCCATCAAGACGAAAAGGTACAATCACTTGCTACAGATTTACTAATCAGATACAAGTTAATGCCGACTGTGATGAGCTTTAAAGAGATGCTGTCTTGAGATGAATACAGCAGTTTATCAGGCTATCAACACAGTATCGGCTTTGAGTATCATACACAGATTACTAATACAACATTTGAATAATATGCAATTTTTCCCTCTCAATTTTTAAACTAAATAATTAGAGGTATGTTTTATGCACAAGAAAAGAACTGTTACCTCTTTTTTCCTATTCCCCACTATGTGGCCATATTTGGAATGGTGTGACCAAGAGTAAGTTATAATCACTGACCAAACTGACTGACTTCTCTTTTTTTCATTGCTGTTCATATTTACAACTGTTTTCCCATGCAGTATAGGTTAGATTAATATTTCATTTTTGACAGAAAGCCAGCAGTTTTATGGGGAACAAGTTAGCTGATTTCATCAGCTCAGTGCAACTCTGGTACTTATTTTTATCAGCCTTAAAAGGATGAAAGGCAAAGTTGACCTTAACAGTTTTTGAACTCAGAACATAGAGCTGCAAGAAATGTCATTAAGTATTTTGTCCAAAGCACTATTATTGAAGCATTATTTTACTTCTGGATGCTCTTTCTGTTGCTAACCCTTACTTGTTTCTTAAGTCAGAGATATCTTATTCCACATGTCTTCAAAGACACAGAACCAGTGGAGAAGCCATTGACAGGAAACTTGACAGCAATAACAATATGCATAACTGAACAATGTTTGGTGATTCGCAATGTATAAGCGCAAAGCCATGTACACACATGCACTATCTCATCATCATCATCGTTATCATCATCATTTAATGTATGTTTTCCATGCTGGCATGGGTTGGATGGTTTGACCAGAGCTGGCAAGCAGGAGACCTGCACCAGGTTCCAATCTGATTAGGCTTGGTTTCTACACACACACACACACACACACACACACACACACACACACACACACACACACACACACACACACACATAGTGGACTTTCCTGTTGTGAAGGGCTCTGCAATTTCTTTCTGAAGATCCTGCACATAGGGTCTGAGTCATACACCACACCCCAGATGTCAAAGTGTTCACAGAGCAACAGGAAGTGAAGTGATTTGCTCAAGAACCACAATACACAACCTAGCCTGGGAACTGAAACCATGATCTTGCAATCATGAGTGCAACACCCTAACCACTAGGCTACGTGCATTCACACATACACATCACATATAGTGCTGGTGCCACATAAAAAACATCCAGTCTACACTGTAAAGTGGTGGGCATTTGGAAGGGCATCCAGCTGTAAAAACCATGTGAAAACTGACCTTACCTGCTGGTGCCATGTAAAAAGTACTGAGTCCATTCTATGGGGTGGTTGGTGTTAAGAAAGGAATCCAACCATAAAAACCTTGCCAGAACAGACACAATAGCCTGGTGAAGTCTTCTATCTAGCTGACTCCTGTCAAACCATTCAACCCATGCCAGCATGGAAGACAAACATTGAATGATGATGATGATGATGATGATGATGATGATATTGACCACAGGCTTCTTTCATTTTCCATCTAGCAATTCCACTCACAAGGATTTGGTTAGCCTGGTGCTATGGCAGTAGGATTGAACCTAAAACTATACAGGCACTCCTAACAAAATGTTTAAAATCACTATAATAATTTTACATTTTTCTATGGTTGTGATTATGTATCAAATGTTTAGCTTATTTCTACAAATATGCTCACATTCAACATTGCACCGAATCAATGTGCGACTTAATACAGTGACATTTTGCTCATAACTGTTGATATGAAGTAATCAGAAAATACAATTTAGCTACAATATTGTTTTGTTTTTTTTTTTATTTTTGTGCATCTTTATTCAGACAGAAATTCATGTTATAAATACATATTCTGTACAATGACAATACAATTGGTGTCCAATGAAATTAGATATGAATCAATAGAGAGTGTATAGATTCTTTTTTCCAAATCCTGGAAAATTTTAAATGGTGCTTTACAATTATTATGATTCTAAATTTATATAAGAAATTTTGAAAATTAACCCCCACCCACCTTTTTTTTGCCAAATCTTAAATATCTTATATTCATAAAAATCAAAAATTGCTTTACAAAAGTAAAAACAAAAAAAAAAGATAGTGTAATACATAAACGTTATGAGATTTTTGAAAATCCCATAAGAAATACTCTTCCCCGGGACAACACAACTATGCATGCATCACTATACAAATGGAGTAGCTAAATTGAGTCGAAACTTATTTAAATTCACCATCCTTGTCATAATGAAATTGATTTTCTTGGAGGAAAAAAAAAAGAAGCTTAATGTGATTGTGAGATTTTTCACAACGTTGACTTTACAGCAGTTATACTTTTACAGCATCTGCAAAATTTATTGGTAAAATTCAGAAATCACTCTCACATCTGCTTTTTGTTTTGCCTAAGTTATATGAACTTGTTTAATGCATTTTTAGACAGCAATTACAACAAATCTCACTAAAAATGTTATTTTCTGCATGTCATAATATTAAAGAAGTGTTGGTACATATTATACAAGAGTGCTATTTCCCCAGGATTTCATTGCTGATAATTAGTTGTGCACATTATATATACTTGTACAAGACACATGTATACAATATGTTTGGGACTCAATCAGAGTTGAACTTACCTGTCCACTCACCCTATCCAATTATCCATTCTATTGCACTCGTGTGCCCCTCTCTGTAACTTGAGGGTGTGCTGTGACACATCATCTCTCTCTCCTTTTCAATTGGAGTAGTCATGTATCTCTTTCCTCAATACTGAACCCCACTCAGTTGAGGCTTCTTGTTTTGTGAGTGACCTGGTGACCTCACCAGTTCTGGTGTCAAGAAAAAACCTTCCCGAACACTTTGTAAAAATGGTTGGTGTTAAGAAGGACATCCAGACAAAGTAGAGAATAGAGCTTGCTATGGTCCTGTAATTTGCCAGTCCTATTAAACCAACCTCAGTATGGAAGATGAACATTAAATGATGATGATGATGATGATGACAATGATACAGCTTTGCCTATGTTTGGCTGTAACAAAGTATATAATTAACTCCTTATGAGAAGAAACAAATGATTAGTGATATTCATGCCTGTCTCAAATACAGAAGCAGGAAGGCTGTGTTGTTAAGAAATTTAAACACACAGTTAAATTTCACATGGTTCTTCCTCATCATTATTATTTAACACCTGTTTCCCTGCTGGATCGTTTGACAGGAGCTGGTAAGCCAAAGAGCTGTCCAGGCTCCAGTTGTCGACTTTGGTATGGTTTCTATGGCTGGGTGCTCTTCCTTATACCAACCACTTTACAGAGTGCACTGGGTGCTTTTTACATGGCACTGGCATAAATACTTTATATGTGACATTGACATTGGTGTTTTATATGTTTTGTCTTGTTACTCTCACTAGTGATTGGTCAATTAAAAACCTGTAACCAACAACACTATTGTTATGAATCTGTGAGGCACAGGCATGGCTATGTGCTTATAAGTTTGCTTCCCAACCACATGGTTACAAGTTCAACCCCACTGCATGGCACCTTCGCCAAAGGCCTTCTACTGTAGCCTTAAGTTGACCAAAGCCACGT
>JAOPJW010004386.1:4615196-4626390 GCA_027122535.1 Octopus maya
TGGATGCAGTGGTAATGCATGTAGGAACAATCAGAGAATGCAAAGAGTTTCTGTCGACTGCGGTGAATGCACTCTGCTGTGCAGTCAATGCTCCGCTCGTTGTCGCAGGCGTTGTTGTTTCAACTGTCGTCAATGTTGATGGGAGGGGTGAAATGGAAGTGGAAGATGGCAATGAAGTAGTAGTAGTAGTAGTAGTAGTAGTAGTGGTAGTAGAAGTAGTAGAAGTAGTAGTAGTAGTGGTGGTGGTAGTGGTGGTGTTGGTAGCGGTGGTCACCAATAGTTTATCTGTTTCAGTTATGCAGTTGATACCTGCAACGCTATGCACAGCTAGGCTGCTGTTGTTGCTGTTGCTGTTGTTGTCACCAGAGCCGATGCCTCCCGACATGCATGTTGCTGTGCTCTGATGGCCAGGCTGCACCTTGTTATTGTCACCGTTCTTTGGTGAGTCATTGTTTTGTCTGTAGAGTTGCTTCTGAGCCAAATACTTAGCTATACTGGTTTGCAAGGAGACAACACTGGCCAGCCACTGAAAAGACAAGAGGAAGAAAAACAATAAGAAGTGGTATCGGGTGTTGATGATGATGATGATGATGATGATGATGATGATGATGATGATGATGATATATGCAGATAACGATGATGAGGGTAGTGATGATAATGGGGTTAAGCTCTATGTTAGTGAGTGATTGAAACAAAAGTAAAATTTGAAGATATAAAAGCAGAAACCAAACTGGAAACAATTCTATACAATTGCCAATGTTATATATTTTATCTTTTATTTGTTTCAGACACTGGACTGTGGCCATGCTGGGACACCATCTTGAAGAACAAATCAACCCCAGTACTTATTTCTTCTCTTTAACCCTTTAGTGTTCACATTATTCTGTCGAAAGTAATTCTTATTTATTCACATTCTTTTGAATTAATCCTGCATCATCTTGAAATTAAGAGATTCTGATGAGGTAACTGTTAACTTTTAGAATGACATTGCAGAGTTGGTGAGAAAGGCTGGATCTGGCCAGTTTGGTCAAAAAATAGGTAGAATATTTGGGTCAAATATGGCCTGTTTAAATGTTAATGGGTTAAGTCAAGTACTTACTCTATCAGTCTCTTTTGCTGAGCCCCTAAGTTAGGGGGAGGGGTGACAAACTTGCAGGTAGGGGCACAAGCAGTGTTGGAGAGGATGACACACACACACAAACAGGCTTCCACACAGTTTCCGTCTACTAAATTCACTCACAAGGCATTGGTAGGCATAGGGCAATAGCAGAAAACACTTGCCTAAGGTATCATGCACTGGGACTGAACCTGAAACCATGTGGTTGCAAAGCGGGCTTCTTAACTACACAACTTTAACTATGCCTTTGATGATAATTTTGATGGTGGTGGTGATGACAGTGGTTGTAGCAATGACAATGGTGATGATGACAGTGGTTGTAGCAATGACAATGGTGATGATGACAGTGGTTGTTACAGTATTGTTATGGCTGAACCCAGTATCATAATGGTGACAATAATGATGATGTTTGCAATGACTGGTATTATATTTTATCCCACACCCCACAGAAGAATGGAAAGCAAAATTAGCCTCACCAGAATTTGAACTCAGGACATAAAATGGAAACAGTAATCTTTTCTTTTCCATGATAGGCACAAGGTCTGATAATTGGTGGGAGGAGGTTAGTATTGACTCCCAGACCTCCACCAAAAGATAAAAGGCAAAGTTGACCATGGCAGAATTTGAACCCAGAAAACCCAGAAGAAATGCTGCTACGCATTCTATCCAGTGTCCTAAGAAGGCAGCCAGCTTGCTGCTTTGTAATAATAATCCTTTCTTTATTTTGGTACAAGGACAACAAATTTGAGGAGCGGGAAAGTCAATTACATCAACCCCCAGTGCTCATCTGGTATTTATTTTACTGACCCCAAAAGGATGAAAGGTTAAGTCAACTCTGGCAGAATTTGAACCCAGATAGTAAAGAAATGCTGCTAAGTATTTTGCCTGGCATGCTAATGCTTCTGCCAGCTTGTCACCATATAATAATAATGAAAATAATAACAATAATAATAATAATAATAATAATAATCCTTTCTATAGGCACAAGGCCTGAAATTTTGGGGGAGGGCACTAGTCAACTGCATTAACCGAAGTGTGTAACTGGTATTTATTTCATCAACAACGAAAGGATGGAAGATAAAGCCAACCTTGATGGAATTTGAGCTCAGAATGTAAGGACAAATGGAATGCAACTAAGCATTTTGCCCAGGAGAATAATGATTATAATAATCTTTCCATTATTAGAGGCACAAGACCTGAAATTTTGAGGAAAAGGGAACAATTACATCAACCCCAGTGTTCAAATCGTACTTATTCTGATGACCACAAAAGGATGAAAGGTAAAGCTGACCATGGCAGAATTTGAACCCAGAATGTGAAGATGCAGAAGAAATGCTGCTATGCATTTTGTCCAACATGAATAAAGACTCTGCCAGCTCGTTGCTTAGTAATAATGGTTTCAAATTTTGGCACAAGGCCAACAGTTTCAAGGGAGGGGTAAGTCAATTACATCGACACCAATATTCAACTGGTACCTATTTTAATGACCCTGACAGGATGAAAGACAAAGTCAACCTTGACGAAATTTGAACTTGGAATGTAAAGATGGAGGATTTTCCACTAAATATTTTGCTCACCACCTTTGACTACTTAGTAACTCCAATAGTAACAATGACAATTAATAGCAAAAGGTTAAACTCTAATTTCAAGGTGACAATAATAAATTGCAGAGGGACAACTCACCTCCTCTTGTTCTTCAATAGTTGCCTTCTGCTCAGTTGAACTCCCTGTGGGGTTGGATAGCAGGGAGCCTGTCTGTAGCTGTGAATTACCGGCAAACAGGCCATTTGTTGAAGCAGAATTGGATTTATTTAACATGGGCTGCATGGAGGCAATCAGTGCTGCCTCAGATGCACGTGGAAGCAAAGGAGGTGGATTCATATACAAGTCTTTGATGGCTGAAGGAATCTGAAACAAACAAACAACAGAATGGTTCACATGAAATAAGCTGAGAGGTAATAGGTGCAGGTGTGGATGTGTGGCCAAGAATTCTGTATCTCAACCACTGTAATGGTAAGTGCCTTTCACTATAGCTCTGGGTCAACCACAGCCTTGTGAGTAGGTTTGGCAGATGGAAACCAAAAGAAGTCCATTGTATAAGAATAAGTGTGTGTGTGTGTGTGTGTGTGCGTGCGTGCGTGCGTGCGTGCGTGCGTGCGTGCGTGCGTGCGTGTGTTCTTGTCTTGATATCACAGGATAGTTAACGAGGTGATGAAATATGATCTTCACTTGCTGAGTCTCATGGAGGCAATGACATGCAACTGAGACTTCTGGCAATTTGCTGTGCTTGTGAAGACACGTCAAGCTAAGTGAAATCATTGTTGTGATCAGTGCTGGTGAAACATAAAAGGCATCTGTACTGGTGACATGTAGAAGACATCTGGTAGTTTGTAGAGTGGTTGGTGTTAGGAAGGGCATCCAGCCATAGAAACCAAGCCAGAACAGACTGGAGCCTGGTGCAGTTCTCTTGCTTACCATCTCCAGTCAAGCCATCTAACCCATGCCAGCATGAAGAAACAGACGTTAAATGATGATGATGATGATGATGACAAGATAGAAAAGGGAGAGGTGAACTTACAGAAATGGATTTTCGCTTTGGATGCCGTATTTTTAACCGGAAAGGAGGTGATTGTCTGTGTACTTTTTTCAAGAAGTCAATTTTTACAGCATGCATGTTAATATGACCTGAAAATTTTGCTCTCAGCTTAATCCGTTCTGAGAGACTCACTGACTTTAAGAGTTTCTCGTCCTGTTAAGAGAAACAAAAATAATAAGTAGCTATTATTGATTTCAAATTTCAGTACAAGACTAGCAATTTCTAAGGAAGGGGTATAGTCAATTGCATCAACACCAGTGCATAACTGGTACTTATTTTATTGACCCCCGAAAGGATGAAAAGCAAAGTCTCGGCAGAACTTGAACTCAGAATGTAAGGTTGGTCAAAATGCTGCAAAGCATTTTGCCCAGCACAGTAACAATTCTGCCAGCTCGCCACCTAATTAGTAGTTAGTATTAGTAATTAGCAATAATTTCATCTGCTTGATCAAGTTTTTCTTAAATGAACAAGAAAAGAAAAGGATTTTTGGTAGATGAAATAGCATCAAAGGAACAGACAGACAGTTGGACAATGTGAAAGGTGTACAACAGGTAGAAAAAAATTCAAAAGGTAGCGAGTAATATGGCTGAGAAAGAAATCAGGTCTTTTTGCTGTTTTGTTTTGTTGGGTTTTTTCTTTTTAAATCATTTAATCAGAGAGAAGAAGCAATATTTATGGCTTTCATAAACCCTCCCAGGCTGGTGAGAATGATGCAATTGTCAGTCTGTTGGAAATTCTGTAGAATGAAACCGGTAAAGAAAGTGTAAACAAAGACAGATTTGGTCACTCAACCTGCTAGAAATAGCAGCCAAATCTCCCTTGAATTACATCCTACCATTTAAAAAAAATTGGGGATAATGCATTGGATAATTTGTTCATAAATACATAACATATCAGAATAAAAGATGAGATGATCATGGATGGAATGTTTGATCATAATGTTTGATATAAGGATTGAGTAAATGTTTGGGGATGAGAATTTGAAGGTGGGAGATGATACAGAGGCCCCGCTAGTTCAGACAACAAAGGGGAGGAGGTGAGGAGAAGGAAGCAGTCAGACAGAAGAGACAGCATATCTTTGAGACCAACCATAGTTTGTAGTGTGCTGGTGAGTGAATCTCTGTCAAACAAGCAAATGCCGTTTCTCCCCCACCCCTTTTTTTAAAAATTCCTTTTCAATATGCTCTGCAATGTTAGAGTTTGCAGCTGCAACACCACCAGAGATATATATGAGCAATACTCTAACATGGAACTCTGCCACTGTCGGTCTCAAGCCTGATTCATCATTGTTATTGAAATGCCAACAAGAGAACATATAAGAGGGTCCTACTAAGGGAAGGTGGCCCTCAGACATTGTACATGAAGCAAAGTAGAGAAAGTCAAAAGGAAGAAATCAAAGCACTGGCACTGAGCTGGCAGAATTGTTAGCATGTTGGGCAAAATGCTTAGCGATATTTCGTCCATCTTTACATTTTGAGTTCAAATTCTGCCATGGTCAACTTTGCCTTTCATCCATTTGGGGTCAAGAAAGCAAGTACCAGTTGAGTATTGGGGTTAATGTAATCAATTTACCCAATCCCCTAAAATTGCTGACATTGTGCCAAAGTTTGAAACCATGAGAGATCAACAGAGATTGTGGGACCCAGCATTTGTAGACACTTGAAAGTAAAGAAATAGTTGTATATTGTAGAGTGTTACAAATGTTTTACTTTAGGAGCAGGTAATTGATGTGTGGTAAGAAGTTTGCTTCCCAAACACATGGTTTTGGGTTCAGACCTACTACAAGGCATCTTGGGCAAATGTCTTCATCTACAACCCTGGGCTAACCAAAGCCTTGTAGTGTGGATTTGGTATCTGGTAAACAGAAACTCAAAGAAGCTCATTGTGCGTGTGCATGTGTGTGTTGGTGTTTCCTTGTCTTGACATTGCAGGATAGTTGTAAATGATTCTCATCGATTCCTAATATTCAGTGAAAACATGTCAAGCCATGGAGATGCATTACTTTGCTTGGAAACAAATAAAGGTTGGCAACAGGAAAGGTAATTGGCCAAAGAAAATCTGCCTCAATAAAGTCCATCTGATCCAAGCAAGCATGAAAAAGTGGACATTTAAAATGCTGCTGCTGCTGATGATGATAATCATCATAATATATACAAATAAGCACAACATAACCAACAAACTCTGTAACACAGAATTTTTGTGTTTTTGATCATGAGATTGGCTTGAAAGTAAGGGTGGTGCCTTTGACCTTTGCAGGACTTTGATACTGAAATCTGGATAGGAAAGAGAAAAAAAAATCAATGTACAGTAATGTGTTGGTAGACTTATCCAACCCATTCCAGCAGAGATGGATGAACAGAGATTAAAATGATATTGACAATGGTGATATAATGGTGTTGTTACTCACAATAAAATTTTCTGGATGATTGGGACACATCCATCGGCCTGTTGGAAGTGTAGTTAGTGGAGGATCCAGGCAATCCATATGAAATAGAAGCGAGCAGAAATCACACTGTATAAGAGGGGCTCTCCGACAGCTCCTGGAGAAAAAAAAAAACCAAAGCTCTGGAATTAAACTCATAAATAAACAAAGAAAAGAGATTGCTAATATCTCTTCTTTTGTTTGTTGTTTTTTTTTGTTTTTTTCTTATTTTGAAACTTCATACTTTTCCTCTCCACTTTTACTTCTACATAAATCTAACAACAGTTTATATAGGCACACCTGAAGAACTACCAAACATAAGTGTGAAAAATAAGGGCAAGTGTAAATTCAAAAAAGCCAATTCTTTTAACAGATACTTCACACATATTGAGAAGAAAATTGTCAACATGAAAACAATTACCACCCAGGTGTCTTAGTTTTTTTTTTTCTTCTACATAACTTCATTTCATTTTGAAAATGAACAATCTGATTGTGTTAATGGTATCACTGGCCCTTCCCAGGCTAGCACTGCTTCATCTACGGCCACCTCAACCCTTTATCATTCAAACTGGCCACATCCAACTCAAATATTTTACCTATTTTATGTTCAAACAGACTAGATCAGGCCCCTCACACCCACCCTACAATATCATTCTAAAAATAAACAATCACATCATCAAAATCTTGAAGCCACAAGACAATGCATGATTAATTCAAAACAAATGTGAATAAATATTACATTTGGCAGAGTAATCCGAATGTTAAAGGGTTGAGATAACCTATACTGCCTGTGTTGGCAAGCAGCCTGTTGTAAGCTCTGCAGAGTAAGTGGATTGCAAACCTTCTGCAACCCACCCTGATGAGATTACACTTTGCTTATCACCCACAGCCTTGGTATAAACTCCACTAATCCTGCATATTTCCTCCTCTTATTTGCGATAGCTTCACTGATGCGGTTTTCCCAGAGAACAGAGAGTTCCAACAGAACTAATTATAATTGCTAATAAATTATTCTAGAACAGCTGCTAATAAATCAATGAAATGAAAACTGGTATACTAACTTATTACACATAAAACACAGTTTTGCAGGTAAGGGGACAAGACCATTATCTAATTCGTGTGGTAACTTCTTCGGTGGATTCCGGTTGTCTTTCAACCATTTACGTTTACTGGTACCTACAAAAACAGAAACAAGACTTAAAAGAAGACATTCTGTACTATTTTCATGTAAGATTATGAAGATGGAACATTGAAAAAAGCTGTAAAGAATTAAATTTGAAACTCACTTCCAGTTATCTAATTTTCCCATGTGGTCTTGTGATTAGGTTCAATTTCTGGCAGGGGAATGTTTATTACCAAGCAAGCATGGAATAGTGTGCATAAAATAATGATGATTATGATGATGAAACACAGGTGTGACAGTGTGGTTAAGAAGTTTGCTTCCCAATCACACGGTTTCAAGTTCATTCCTACTATATGAAGGGATGCTGAAAAGTATATTGTGGTTTCAAGGGTATTGGGAAATGCCTGGTTGGAAGCCCAACCTTCTGAGTTCTTTTACAGGGCTTAGTAAAAAAACTGAAGGAGCACTGCAGTGTGTAAGTCTGGGAGGGGAATATGTTGGATAAAATCATAATTAACTGATTATCCAGTATTTTCTTTTATCCAAAAGCCAGGAACTTTTCAGCACTCCCTCATATGGCACTTTGGGCATGTGTCTTCTACTATAGCCCCAGGCCAATTAAAGCCTTATGAGTGGATTTGGTAGGGGGAGAGAGAGAGAAAGAGAGAGAGAGAGTAGTGTGCGCGTGTGTGTGTGTGTGTCTTTGTCTTGACATTGCATGATGGTTGTAAATGAGTATCCCTATCATATAAGCAGTGTCATTCATTTCCAGTACACTGCAGGAATATGTCAGACCATGGGGAAATATCATCTTCTAAAAAGCAGGTGAGGATTGGCGGCAGGAGGAGCATCCAGCTGTTTCAAAGCAATGCTGCAGCATGGTTGCAGTTCGATAACAGAATCCTATAAAAGGTAAAAATATGGTGAAAAGGTTCTGGAACTGTTATTTTCAGAGATTGCAGAGGTTTTGCAACCAGAGAGGAACTTTTCTATCCACCATTTTATGTTGTTTCTTCTAATGGAGTTAAGTCTTTTTCTCTTTGAATAAACAGTGGGGAATGGGGTTGAAGATTTTGTCTGGTATTATTGAAAGCTAAAATGGTTGTGGGGAAGGTTTTCAGGTGTTGTTAAAGCATCGGTGTGAGTGTTGGTGTCACGTAAAAAAGCATCCAGTACATTCTGTAAAGTGGTTTGCATTGGGAAGGGCATCCAGCCATAGAAACAAAGCCAAAGCAGATTAGGGGACCTGGTGTGGACCCCCAACTTTGCCAGCCTCAATAAACTTCAACCAATGCAAACATGGAAAAATATACACTAAAACAACAATAATGAGAAGCATTAACACTTTTGAAATTGAATTACAGAACCTGAGACTGCCCCTGGTTCTATAATTCATTTTTTAAATTTTAATCTAATCCAAATTAAAACTTGAAGGTTTTAATTTGTTAATTTATACTCCAAACACCATCTTAGTAATGACAAAGTTATTTTTTTAATTCTTTGTTATGTTAAGAATTTATTAAAAGAAAAGCAGTTTACTTCAACAGAAATATATCAAACAAGTTTTAAAAAATAAAGCAATTAACTAGAAATAAATATCCAGTTAGAGGAAAAAACAAAATAATCAAAAAGTAATATTTTCATTTTTCCAAGAAGTACAGTAGATGACTACAAACATGTTTTAGCCTTATTCTGATCTCAACAGTGAAGCATAATCTTCACTATGCTTTGGAAAAACAGTGATGAAAGAATCACAAGTTAAATGTTTATGTAGGAAAACTAGAGATTAAATAACTCAGAGACTATCATCATCATCATCATCATCATCATGCATGAAAAACAACTGTTAAGTCAGTGTCGATATATTTAACCATTCAGCATTTAAACCAGCCAGGTTTTCCAAATATTATACCATTTTTATGTTCAAACCAGTCAGATCCAGCCTCTCACACTTACCCTACAATGTCATTCTAAAATTAAAGAAGCATATCATCAAAATCTTGCTAGCTTCAAGATAATGTGAGATAAAGCCATTTTCTACCAAAATGTATCCTTTACCTTTTATTTTTCACTTGTTTCACTTATCAGACTATGGCCATGCTGGGCACTGGTTTTGATTTTTTTTTTTAATGAACTGAGGTCAAATGACTGATCATTAACGATTAACGTGTGGAGCCTATAAAAGGCTAGTCAACTACAAAATGCCACAACAGAAATGGGTTTCGCTATTTAAAGATGTTTAACTTCTCAAGTCTATTTGAAATATGACAAAATCAATAGTATATCATTTTCTTTCTGATTATATTGATTTTACGATAACTGAAGTTGCTGTATTGACCCCATGTTCACTCCAAGCAAAGAAAATAATTGTCACATTATCCTTTATGGATTTCACTTAAAAAGCACCTAGTCTACACTGTGAAGTTGGTTGGCATTTGGAAGGGCATCCAGCTGTAAAAACTATGTTAAAACTGACCTCGCCCGTGAGAGTGCCATGTTGAAAGCACTCAGCCCATTCTGCGGAGTGGTTGGTGTTAGGAAGGGCATCCAGCTGTGAAAACCATGTCAAAACAGACACAGAAGCATGGCACAAGCTCCTGCCTGACCAGTTCCAGTCAAACTGTCCAACCCATGCCAGCATGAAAGGCAGATATTAAACAATGGTGATGATGATAATGACGACTGAATCAACTCCAGTACTTTTTCTCTTTTTTAAAGCCTGGTACTTATTCTATCAGCCTCTTTTGCTGAACTGCTAAGTTATGGGGACATAACACACCAGTCCCAAGTCAAACCGTCTAACCCATGCCAGCATGGGTTGCAATGATGAAAATGATGATGATCAATAAATACTGCTGACAAAATTAGAAATCTACACATAAATAAAAATTAATTAGTTTGTTTAGTTTACCTGGAAGAGGTTCTGTGCAAACTATCTCCTTTGGAAGCTCGAACTGAGTTGGGTTGGTGAAGCGAGCAGCCTTAGCAAGAATAAGCAAAGGGTGTGACTGGTCTGTGTCCTCATTCATGTCCTCTTCCTCCTCTTCTTCAACTTCCATCTCGGTGACTCCATCTTTTACAGAACGTTTCGCTTCAGACTGGAAGTGCAAAATAAAAGAAAACAAAAAACAGAATGGTTGAATGATAACAAATAATTAAAAATAAAAATTAAAGACAGTAAAAACAGTTTCTATGATCAATAGTTTTAATTTTTGCTCTTTAAACCCATATCAACTCTTTGATGATTATTTTTTAAAGTTCATAACATATTTCTTATTAACTTTGAAGAACAGAGGCAATATTCATAGCTTTTGTAGACTTTTCTGAATAACATATTCTTACAGGAGGAAAAGAAATAAAATAAACATTAAAAGTATAAAAGATTAAATTATCCATGTAAAAATGCCATTACTACTTCACCAAAGAAACACAGAAAAAGGAAAAGTGGGGAGAGGAATTAAGTAGTAGAAGATGGGGAGGAGGAGAGAAGAAGTAATGGGTTGTACATCTCAGAACATTGCCTGACCAATACAATACAATAAAATAAAATGCTTATGAGTCGTAGTCAAAGTCGTGGTTGATGCTGGTGGCACATAACTAGCATGTGAAAAGCACCTTTCAAGAGTTGGGCCTCACAGAGGCAATGATGGATAACTGAAACCTTTAGTATTATACCATGCTTGAGAAGAAGACCCATCAAGCCTAGTAAAATTGTAGTTGTGACAAATACTGGAGTCATGCAACTGGCACCCATACTGGTGGCACATAAAAGCACCCATTACACTCTTGGAGTGGTTGGTGTTAGGAAGGGCATTCAGCTGTAAAAACTATGCCAAATCAGACTAGAGTTTGGTGCAGCCTTCCAGCTTGCCAGCGCTGGTCAAGCCATCCAACCAATGCCAGCATGGACAACAGACATTTAATGATGATGAAGAT